>JAATLQ010020988.1:21376-32825 GCA_013421005.1 Heliconius erato x Heliconius himera | reverse complement strand
TTTTAACAAATCTATTCTATTGATAAAAAAATTAAAGCTACAATAATGTATGTACAGGAGCATGCTCGCCGCTGCACATGTACTAGCAATGGACGCGAAGAACCTTCTAGATGTTGTCGACTGCATTAGAGAAAGACACCCTCATATTGACTGGCGCGCCGCACTACGAGAAGAGTCACCCACTCCCACGCCCACACATCCTACGCAAACGGTCACCCATCCCACTCCTACGCCTACGCCACCTACACTTGCTCCACAGGGGTCACTGGAAACTGAAACCAAACCGGATTTCAAGATAAATCAACCAGTAACCACCGGAACCACACACTTCACAGATCACACAACAAAAGAACACAATAGTCTCCCTATTACGTCAAATCGCGTCTCCACTCTCATACAAAATTACAATTTATACGGGAATGTTCGAGAACAACACATATACGGCAACGAACCCCCGCCCTTCCAACACTCGCAGTCGTGTGATGACTCCAAAATCGATATCCCAATCGATTCTGTCAAAAGTAGAGTTCAAGCGATTGCGAAAATCGATTCGCCTCCGATTTATTCGATTAGCAAAAAAATGGTCGATCATTCAGATCAAGGATAGAAAGAGGTTTTTTTTGCTGTAGGTGTGCTTTATTATGGCTATGATAAATTGTTTGGTGGGCGATTGTAGATTATTAATTTGGTTATATTTAATTTTAGCATTTTTTTCTTTATTCATGAATTTCTTCAAATATGTGCTCTACACTAAAATATACACTACTATTATTAAGCTTGTGTTATTTTATATAAAACTGTATTCGATATTTTTTTTTATAATTATCAACAATATTGTTCATCCAATACCAATAAAATATTTGTAAAACTATTTCAAAAAATGTTTTAGAAAACGTATAGGTGGGGTTGCCGTAACGCATGTTTCAAATTTTCATACATTTTCTAAATTTTTCGTCCTTAGTGTGGAACAACATTTTAAAAATATTGAAAATTATTTAATTTCATGTTTCTAAATTTACTTGGCATAGAACGCAGTGCTTTTTCTAGTCCAGTGTTTCTTGTTTTTTTTTTTCTATTTTGGATGAACTATATTTTCATATTATCTCATTATGAATATACGATATTTTGATATTACATAGATGTTTGAAAAGAAACTCTATAATATATAAATCGGGAGTATTTACAAATTTAATGAAAGGATGAAAAATAAATAAAAACTATACAGCATAAAACAAAGCACAAATGCTTTTATATTTTGATTGCTTAATCCTAGATGCTTATTTTTATTTGTACAAGGGACTGTACACTTGCATATTTGATATTTCATTAGTATAATCGTTCCACGCGATCTTAAAAAATAATAAATAGTTTTGACAGATGGACAGATAGACAGACATACAGAATGAAAGACCTCCTTCCTATATAGGGAAGCTATACTTACGTAGTTTATAAATCAAAAACCACAAATAAAAATAGTGTATGTCACTTCTTACATATTATAGGACACATTAAAATTAAAAGTTACTTTTCAAACAACGTGTATTCTCATAATCATATATAATAATTCATAATCGCCCACTAACTACAAAATAGTACTTACAATATGGGTTTCATTTAGAAGCGACGTAGTTATCATAGCTTCGTAAAGACAGTCTATAGATTGCTCAAATGTTTATGGGTCTCGAATCTACACATTGGTCTCAATGTTTCATAAAAATGTATGGAAATGAAGTTGGCCCAACATTGGCCCAAGGTTTTATCTTATTTTTTTCTGGTCTAATATTGGGTCGCCTTTTTTTTCTTTTTTCCAGTGTGTTGATTCGGTGTATGTTTATTTATTCGACTTTCATAGTTTATCGTTTATTTGGTAAATGCTGTTGCTTTTATGTAAAATCAATGTCTAAATACATTTTTTACATATATTTTTCGTTTTAAGATTATTTTTCTTATCGAGTCGAGTCAATGGAGTGAATGATTTATTTTTTTTTTTATTATATTCAAAGTTTATGTATATTTACTTTTTTTCCAATTATTTTAGAATATACATTATTATTTTTTCTTTTGATACGCGCAAAGCTTTAAGTGTGTAGTGGATTGTGATGTTCAATCATTATCATCATTGTCATTTACATAAAAGCAAAGCTCATCTGAGATGGTCTTGGTATTTTATACCATTAAATTAAACATTTGTTCACTTATTAAATTTCTATTTATTTTATCTATATTTCTATTTTATCTATATCGCTATCCTTTTATAATTTGAACAAATAGGAAGAGACTATGTTATAATATGTTCGTTAGTAATATTGTTTTTGTTTCTTTCTTTTAATTTTAACTACTTTGATTTTTCTTCACTTTAAATCTCTTTGAGATTTTTGAAATTTTGACATACATGTAGTAAATGTTTACATATCATCGGTATTATTTTACATCATATTATCGTGTTGCTTCTATAGATGTCATTAATTAGCGATTATTAATAATCTTTATTAATATGATTTAGTTATGTTTGTAACTATTTTTTGGGTTATAATCGAAATCATATCGATTTATACCTAGAAAATATATGTGTATTATTATTAATAATCGCTTTTCACTTTATATTCATACATATCTATATAAAACATAAATAGAAAAATATACTATCTCTAAATATATCTCGAAAGTTTAGTATTCATAATAATTATTATTTTTCACGATCGCCTCTCAGACTGCAAAATAAAACATGGATAATATTGATTTGTGATAATATTGCCAATAAACGACCTAATTTTGTATACTTTTTTAAAACTCTAAGAGTATTTTTTAAACTCTATAGGGTCTCATTCCACGGTTTGTAAGTGACTAGTTTTATGCTATACTTTTATTTTCATGTAAATTTATATAACTACTGGATCGCGTTCTTAAGTTAAATAAATAATATTAAAAAAATCGTTTATAAGTATTGGTTTATTGGATTTTTAGTTAATTATATCCAGAACGCTATCCAGAAGAAATGTCTCGTTATAATTTGCAATGTACGACAATACGATGTTTTTTTATCGAGTTTTTGTAATAAAATCGATATTTGTGTAGCGAATATAATCGAATAATCGTATCATGCAATTACGACGGATTTATTTTAAACTGCCTCAGAACAATAAATATTGAACGCTATGTAACAGTTTGGTGTTTATTAAAGTATTATTTGTAATCTTACTGTATTAAATGTATATTTTAGTTTACGAGTAGTTAAGAGCGGGGTCGGATTTAACTCATCTGTGGAAGCCGTAATAATATTGAAAAAAATACAATTTTAAATATATAGGAAAGAAATACATTTGCTAAAGAAAGTCGTGTAAAGAAATAGTCTTGTTTGATACTTGAAAGGTAAATCCGGCCCTGTTTAGGAGCAACGTCACAACTCAGCATTTAGTTTCGTACTCAGTATTTCCACTGAACCTTATACTTTGTAAAAATGTACAAAACAATGCGATTGTCCATAATTATTTTAATTTTTATCCAAAGTTAAATAATAAGCGTAGATCTCAAAGGAAATAGCAGTAGATGCGTTTATAATTGTATCAGAATTTATTTATTGATGAATCGTTCTTGATCTGTGAAGAGTAGTGGATTCGTTCTCTTTCACTCGGTGTGTGTAAGACAGAGAGAGGAGAGTCGACTCACGACTACTTCACAGGTCGTATATGACGTGGACTGGATTTTGTTTACTCATTAAACTGAATAAAGGACAGGTCAGCTTGTGTTTTATTTTGTTTTTCTTATTCCTTACTACTAACTACTAACGTGTTAATATATCCCTGTTTACATCACAAGTCTGACATTAGTCAGTAACGTTGTGTACGTTACGCCTGGTTTTATCTAAAAGAGACTTAAAATGAAATATTAGATAACTAGAACATTTTAATAATAAATTTGATATAAAAAAGGCGTTAGCGTGGCCACTTCAATAAAAAATACCTTAGTAAAACAAATTTTAAAACTTGGTCACACCTTTAATTTCAAATAGTAATCTTAAAAAACTTTATGTATTGTATTTCTAGAACAAGCTAAAATAATTCTTATGTACTTATAAAGTTTAGTCATATCGTAAATTCCTCCGTTATATAATTTTATATGCCCATCGCTATTTATTTTACTATAAATTTATGATAGTATGAACTTCATTTCCATAAATGTTTTTATGTAGCCGACCTTTAAGGTCCTGATCTATTCTTTATTAAATAGATTTATAGAATCGGTGAATCAAAATCGCTAGCATAAATATATAGTATATATAAAGCAACCATCGTCTCGGAAGGAAGTTCTGCTAAGAGATAGCAAAAAATCAAGTTGTTCTTTTCAATATTGTGGTGACGTGAAAATATGTCCCATTGGAAAGACAAATGTAAAAATATAAGCACTTCAATATTAAAAAATAAACGACTTTGCTGATTAAATAAAGACATAAATGGTGGTCAAGTTCTGTTTACAGTGTTTTTATCTTTACCACTTTAAATGAAAACACAGTTTTAACTACTCTACAAAAGCCTAAAACAATTAAAACGAAACAGATTTTGTAAGTTTCCCAAAATGTAAGTGTTTTATTTGAACAAAATAAATAATAAAATTATCATTGTAAAATGAAACGCCATTTGTTAAGAATGACGCACACAGACAGACACTAACCCATCAAAGCATACCCTTTGGGTATATGTGTTCTGTGCATTCAATAAATCGAGTCGTAGGTATTGGCGGTGAAGCTGATCGAGTTAGGCTTATTATAGAAAATAGATAATTGCGAAGAACGAGGGATATCGTTTTCTCGTTCTTGTATGTTTTTTGAGAATGAAAAGTAGCGGATCGGCAACGTTTAGAAATTTTTTTGTAGTAGTAAATAGACGTAATACAGTATAGATAAAAATAATAAAATGAAAATAATAATCCTGCGTCTAAAATGTTGACGAATCTTGAGTATTTTATAGGTGGGTTAATGGCTTTAAAATATTTTAGGTATAGGTGTTTCAAAATAAAAGACCAACAAATAATTCATTTGAGAAATCAATTTATTACAAAAAAAAAGACGTTACGTGGAAATTAATGAACATTAATTTCACTAGCTTTACACTTAAAAACATGTTTTAACTCTTATTGCCCAAATAACATTTTTTATATGGTCATAGAATTAAAGAAATATTTATTTATTTTTAATATAACCAATACAATCATAACAATACTGGTGTATAATATTTTTACACTTATTATAAAGAAATGTTTTAAGAAACCTTAGTTAAATTAGTCAGAAATTAAATAGCAAAAGATAAAAATATTTTACTTTGAAAATGCCACTTTATTAAAACTAATAAATACATAAATATAAGTAAAAAAACACTGTTTACCCTCTCAACAACCTGATGTTAAGGAATTATTGATAAAGAAATATTTGTCATTATAAGTAACCTAAATTTTTGGTGAAATTGATTCCCAAGAATTGAATATCTTAGAAGATATATAAGATCATCAAATATTTGACTAATTAAAATTAACCATATTCTCGTTACATCTAAGTATAAAGTCTCAACTTATTATGTTAAAGAAAAATTATAAAAAACAAATATAGTATCTATTTTTTTATTGAAAATATTTAACAATCAAGGAAATTTGCCGCCATCAGGAGTTCCAAAGCGATTTCTGGTGCGATGGGGAACTCCGGGATCTCAGTGGAGGAGTTTGTGTAGCGCACTTTGTACGTGAAATACATGCATACTTTCTGTAAAACGTGGGATCTGAAAGATAAAAAATTAAGATTAACTTTAAGACATTAAAAATCTACAAAAGGATCTAGGTTCTGATCCCCATTATGGTAATGTTAGCTTCACGCTGTATCCCGCACACAGCAGGGTAGGCAGAGGAACCTAGTGTTAAGACACTCCGTTCCCCACTTTCTGCAGAATTCTGGAGGCATTGCGTGTTGAGTGGCAGAACTCAACGCCGCGCTTAACCTCGATACCAGAGCGAAGAAATGGAAATATAAATTTAAGTAAATATTTCATCTCCTCGAGTGGGGATCGAACCCACAACCAGTCGGTTTTGCAGTCACACTTTGTGCCGCTGCGCCACGACTGGATTATGGTAATGTTTTTTTATTTATTAATATTACTATCTATTACTGTTTCGTCAAGAAAAGCGCGGTGTTGGGTTCAGCATGCGATATCTCTAAACAGAGAGGAGCAGAGTCTTTACCATAGGTTCTCTTCTATTAATTAAGCTGTTATATGCTGGAGAAAATGTGATACTACACAAATCATAAAATGATTTAAGATAATTATTTTCTATGTCGCCGAAGGAACCTAGTGTTAAGGCACTCCGTTCCGCACTTTCCACTTAATTTTAGGACATTGAATATTGATTCTTGTAGATGAACGTCGAGCTTTGTCTACCAGAGCAGAGAAATGAAAATAATAAAATAGTGCATTTTATATAATTTCCTTTTATTATAATGTTTACGTCAATTGGGGCACAAAGTGTGACTGTAAATGCGATTGGTTGTGGGTTAGATCCCCACTCGAGAAAATGAAATATTTGTTTAAAATTATATTTTCATTTCTTCTCACTGATGTCGAGAGAAAGGGCGGCGAGGAGTTCCTCCATTCACACGCAATACTTCCAGAATTTGGCGGAAAGTGGGGAACTCCACTGTGGGCAGGATATAGCATGAAACTGATCTTTACACTCAGATACTGTCCTACTGCACGGCAATGCTAAGATTGTAAATATTATATTCCAAATAAGCTGATAGTCAATGAAATAAAATTAGAAGACATATAAGCTAAACAATATATATTTATTGTTTTTTTAAGCTATATCTTATATTTATATAGCAGGTAGGCTCAGACAATCTTGTATGAAAACACTGTTTTTTCCACTTTTTGCTCCCATAAGAGAAATAGCATGTTGAGTGGCAGGCTTCATTTTGTCTTAAGTCCAGGGTGAGGAAATGAAAATATTAAATTTCTTAAATATGGATCACACTCACAACCACAACACTTCTATTACACGATTTTAATGTTTAATATAATATTGTTAACAAACTCATGCAAGTCAGTAGATATAGATGAAAAAGACTATAAAAAAAATGGAATTGTGTCAATCGCCTTAACTGGACGGGAACTCGTGTGAAGTATTGTTATTGGGTGATACATATCACTTATTGCAGTTACGTAGAATCTCTTTCTGAATAATTTAGAAATGTAAAGACAATGTGTTTTTATCTTGTTTTTAAAAAACGTCAACTGCTTCTGATTTCTAAAAATATTTATACAAACAAATATACAGTTAGGTAATCACAGTGACATTAAACTAGCATCAGCAAAAACTTGTATATTTAAAAATACTCACTCAAAAATTCAAAAATACTCACGGTATCTCTCTAAAGTTAACTTCATTAGCCTCATTCTCAGCAAACTGTCCGGGTCCGCTCAACATAGCCTTGATTGTGCCAGAGGTGAGCGCATGTTCACGCTTCACAATAAACTCGTGACCATCTGAAGATACCAGTTTTACGTACATGGCATCTGGACCTTCACATCCTCCAAACACTTTTTCTTCTGACCCTGGAAATATTCTAAAATTGTTAAAACTCTATCTTTTTATAGCTTCATGCTGTGTCCCACAATTGGCAGGATAAACAGAGGCAACCTAGTGTTATGACATTCCACATTTTTAGAGATATTGCAGAGCTCAACATCATACTTTGTCTATCAGATTTGAGAAATTTAAATAATTTTAAAATAAAATTGTATTAATTCATAACTATCACATTTGTGGTCAGACTTTGTCTATACCACGATGGCTTCTATAATATATATATATATATATATATATATGTATATGTATATCTGAGGCCAGTTGTAGTGCAGGGGCACAAAGTGTGACTGTAAAACTGACTGGTTGTGGCTCCGATCCCCACTCGAAGAGATTCATCTCTTATCATATTTACTTAAATTTATATTTCCATTTCTCCGCTCTGGTGTCAAGGACAAGCGCGACGTTGAGTTCTGCCACTCAACACGCAATGCATCCAGAATTCTGCAGAAAGTGGGGAACAGAGGGTCTTAACACTAGGTTCCCTCTGCCTACCCTGCAGTGTGCAGGATACAGCATGAAGCTGATTTATTTTATATATGTATATATATATATATAAATTATAATTTTTAAATAGGACTATTACATTATTTGTAAAATATAAGTCATAAATATTTTACTAAATATATAAGTTTTCCACCTGAACCAGTGGCTGTTCCTGAACGTTGTTCTTCTGCCACGCTAGCGGCCGAAGGTGCTGCAGAGGGCGGAGCTGATCCTGCACTTTCAGACATTTTCTAAAAACGAATATTTTTGATCAAATTTAATAACATCTCATAATATTATGACTTAGTTTAAATTAAGCAAAATTTAATAATATATATTGTGAATTAACAATTTCAGTAAAGGATATATAAAATAGTAAAAAAATTTACTAATTTAAATATTAAATCTATTAATATAACAAGACGATGAGTGTAAGTAATTTATGAAGTAAAAAAAAATAAGGACACCCATGCCATACAGACTTTGTTTGCTAAATTTAACTTACTGGCTTTATACTATTATTGAATTGGGATTAAAATAATACTAAGGTTTGGTTAAATTAAAAGTATAAATATGAATATAATAAAACAGGTTACTCACTACTAAAAATGTTTGACAGCTTTAAAATCGTAAATTTTGCACAGCTGTGGTGCTGCCAATATAAATAAAATAAAAAAGCATAGCTTAAAAAAATTTAATTATTTGTATAAGTAACTAAAATATTTATATTAGTAACATTTACGTTACAATCATTTTACCACTGTGCGTCTACAAAAATAGAAAGGAAAAGGTGCACAGTAGTATAATATAAATGAATATTGATTTGACAAATAGTTTACGGTTAGCATATTCAGTTTCTGAATATTATGCACTTGTAATATTTCTAAAATTAGTCAAATTATTAAATGAAGTACATATTTTTCAAATAGAAATTATTTCAAAGATTTAAATAATATATTTATAATTTAACAAATTGGCACCACTAAGCAAGTAGCTATCCACGACGAATTACAATTCGGCGGATTTTTTTTGACATGGCTTTTGGCTTCATTTCATTATTTTGACATTTCGATGTCAACCGCTACGTATTTCTTTGAAAAAAGTCAAAATTTCAAAGTTTTTCTATTATTCTTTCTTTTTTTGAGCCAATTTGATTCTTAGCGAGACAAGTGCAAATAGAGTGCCAGTGGCAACCAACGATGAATTCCCAAATCTCAACCAGAACCATGTGACACGAATACGAAAAAGGGCTTCCAGACCGTCAATGTGACAGAAATGTTTTCTGCCATCGCGACGAGCCAGCGCTACCGCGGAGCCGAGACTACTTCGACGCGTGATAAACCATCGGGGATATAGTGCAAGCGCGTCAAAGATGAGCGCGAGATGGCCAGTCCGCCACCGAACCCTAGCGAAGGCGCGGAGAACAGCTCCGAGTTCCCGGAGGAGGCGGGCGGGCAACGCGCGCCCTCCGCGCAGAAGACGTTCATAGCGCCGCCCGCCTCCGAGCTCCCCACGAAGCTGGAGTACGTCGCTCGCGGCGGCTCGGGCCGGAGCATCAAGCACATCTTTCGTACCGTCAAGTTCGCCCGCAGAGTGCCCACGCTGCCGCCCAAGAGGCCCGACAGCGCAGCGGCTGGCGCGGGGGGCTCCGGCGCGCCGCCCCTGCCCGCGCCCGCCGCCGGCCGCACGCGCCGCGACCGCAGCAAGCGACATGTCTGCACGACCTGCGACAAGCGCTTCTCCAGCCCCGGCAAGCTCAGCCAACATGTTCTGTCCCACACTGGTGAGCTTCCTTTCTCATGTGATTTGTGCGATAAGCGTTTTAATTCTAAATTTAAACTTGTACGCCACAGTCTGATACACAGCGAGGCTAGAGCCTTTGCATGTACTGTTTGTGGCAAGACTTTTAACCGTAAAGATCATCTTACGAATCATGTTAGGGTACACAATCCTGTGAAAAAACTTTATACATGTGACAGGCCAGATTGTAGGAAATCATATACATCTTTGTTGAGTTATCGGAAGCATGCTGCATTACATTCTGCAGAGGAAGGTAATTTACAGTGCAAAATATGCGATGAGGTGTTTAGTACAAAGCAAGATATTGTGAATCACCTCAAAGTTCATACTGGGAGTCGCACACCTAAAAGTGAGACAGATAAAAAGTTCACCTGTGACCATTGTGACAGAAGATTTTTTACAGCAAAAGATGTTCGGCGGCACCATGTTGTTCACACAGGCAGAAGAGATTTTTTATGTCCTTTTTGCCCTCAAAAGTTTGGAAGAAAAGATCACTTAGTTCGCCATGTGAAGAATGCTCATCCTGATGAATCATGGAAATCTGCAGCAGTAGGTACTTCTAAGGATCCACCACCTGAGGCTTCAGCCTTTGAAGAGACATACACTGAATATCCAATAGAGGAGACTGATTTTGAAATATGGAAATCAATAAACCCCGTAAAACAAGAAGTACAAGAAACTGAAGTGCCCGCTTCTGATTTAATAGTAGAAATACCTTCAGACTTAGATATAAAAGTTGAACCTTTGGAAGGTATAGAAATAAAAATAGAGAATCCATCATCACCCAGTAAAATTCTCGAATACCCAGTGGTGTATATGGTCCCGCCACCATATCCTCAGACGCCGTCCACCTTGCCCTACATGGCGACGCAAGCGCTTCCCGATCCGCTGGACGTGCACCTGCTAAGCTCTGGGGACGTGCAGTCCCTGCTGCTGGACCCAGGCGAGGGTCCCTCGGGGCTGTCGAGCCAGATGCTGGGGCTGCTGGAGGAACGCGAAGAAGGCCGCGCGCCTGCCAGCCAGCGCCTGCCCGCCTTCACGCAGGCCTTCCAGACGGCGCAGAACCCCAAGCCGCCGCCGCCGCCACCGCCGCCCCACTAGTATCTCCGGCCCGCGGCCTGCATTTAGCTTATGGATACCGAGCTACCTCACTAGGTAAGATTTGGTCTAAGCTGTAAAATATGTTCTGAATTAGTGCAGTGGACGTTTCAGACTGTGAGTGCGTTCTTCTCAGGTATACCAAAATGTTTCCGAATTCTACATGAATATGTTATCTAGTCGTGTATGTACTTTCGGAATTGTAAATTGTTTATTTATAGCGTTTATATATGGCCAACTCTGTGGAGCGCGAGCGCGGGGCTGGTGCGCAGGTGTGTGGCTCTCGAAGGCAGTAGGCTGTATGATATGTTTTAGAGAGGCGTGCTGCTTTCAACGCGAGCAAGTACAACAAAGAGCCTGCACCTTGTATGGAAATATAGTTTTAAATTGTGAGTGGCGTCATTATCGAACCTACTTTCGGTTATAATCAGAATTAGCGTTA
>JAATLQ010020988.1:0-21366 GCA_013421005.1 Heliconius erato x Heliconius himera | reverse complement strand
TAAATTGTTTATTTATAGCGTTTATATATGGCCAACTCTGTGGAGCGCGAGCGCGGGGCTGGTGCGCAGGTGTGTGGCTCTCGAAGGCAGTAGGCTGTATGATATGTTTTAGAGAGGCGTGCTGCTTTCAACGCGAGCAAGTACAACAAAGAGCCTGCACCTTGTATGGAAATATAGTTTTAAATTGTGAGTGGCGTCATTATCGAACCTACTTTCGGTTATAATCAGAATTAGCGTTATGCCATCGAGACTGAGTATATCGGATTCATAATATTTTACAGTTTAGTTAGACGAGCCTCGCGGCACAGCAACACTTCATACTTACCTCAGAAGCACGCGTGCTTCCTTAGAATATAAGACAATAACGATTGGGTCTGGCCGAGATCGGGCGGACACGCCGAGCTTCAAATTATTTTCATAAAATGCGATGTGCCAAAATTTCTATATTCTGGACTATCCTACGAAATATTCTTAGGTAAAAAAAGCAATAATTCTTTTGGTTGAGCGAACAAAAGAAACTTATTTTGATGTCGTCTATTTTGAATTTAAACAAACTGGTATTATACGGAAGAAAAGAGAAACTTAAAGAAATAGTCTCAGCATATTTTTAGGAATATGAGCCAAATTATGTAATTTGTAGTAAGTTTCACTTCGAGACTAGGTGACTAGGTGAGTGTGTCAAGAAGTCTGTAAAAAATGTACTAGGAATTCAAACGAGCGGTACGATCGAAATGAAAGGAAGGGTTACAGCTTTATTAGGTGCCTTACATTTCTTCATATGTTTGTTAGTTATGTGTTTTATACTTAAACTATTCGTAAACGACCACGTCGGAGACAGATATTTTTGTGGAGCTTTTTCATTATATTAATATGTAAGTTAAGAAATACACCGCCACGAAGCCTTTGTATAAGAATGTAGATAATACAAGTTTTTATTAAGATCGTTCGTTGCTCTCCTTTTAGCGTCGAAATTGGTTGATCGGAGTCAATATTTTTAAATTACAAACATTTGCGTTTTGTTTTGGTCGATTGAAAATATCTTATAACGCGATATGTGTTTTGTAAATGTTTTTTTATTGATTTGCATTGACATAAGGTATTTCAAATATTATTTGGATATGTTGTTAACATCGGCAGCTGCTACCGTTAGCGACTAAATGTTTCAACTTGTTCTATATTTAGTATTTCTGGATGGGGAGGATTAAATGTGTTGTTATGGCTCTACGGCTGTGGGTCGCGAATTCGTTTCCGGTCCGTCCTGCGTAAACGACTTATGTAATCATTGGCCTCCGACTACCAATTGTATATGCTATTAGGAATTATTATTATAATGTAATTCAAGCAACGTGTTGTGGTTCATAATATCTTTTTTTTTATTATTATCGTTATCAATGTTAGGCGTCTAGTAATAGCGACGAATATATAAGGAAAGATCCAGTGTTATACACGCTTCTACTATAGAATATGTAAATAATTCTAATCTTTTAGGTTAATAGGACTGTAAAAAATTTAATCTACCTCAATTGAAACTTATTCTTACGTTTAGAAATATAATTACTATATTAGGTTAGTGACAACAGAGAATATTATTTTTTCTATTTGAGAAATACATGCGAGCTAGGGCTGGTTTATTTTTAACATGATTGTGTTAAATAATGTTAGTGTGTGCTGCAATATCGACATCTTTATGGTTAAACATTTTTAGTATGTGTTTGCTTTTCGTATTTTTAAAAAAAATTAAATGTCTTTGACATTTAAAAAAAATAAAAGTACATTGTAATCAGTCATAGACTTTTTTATAAATTTATGTATAAAGTTTTTAAAAAATCATGTTTTTGGGCCATTCCATTAAAAAAAAATTGTTCATTTTCGTGTTCATTTTGTGCTTTTAAATTAATAAATTAAATAAAAAAAAATAATGCTAATATAGAACAAACAAATGTTTATAGTTTGTGTATTATTCATACTTAAATTTAATATAACTTACATTCAAACTGCCTTTATTTTTTTACAATAGAAAAAACAAAAAAAAGGGCTCTAATTTTCAAATGATTAATTCGTGTATAGTGATAAAAAAATATAAACAAAAAGAAAGTATTTTTTTTCTAATTCACATTCAATCAATCTTAACAACTAGTCATATAACAGCAGCAATTTATCTCAAATAGATGAAAACCAAGTGATATTTTAGTAATTCTGAATATATATTTTTATATAACAATAGGTGCAAACCCACACTGAGTACAAATAGTGATAATAGAACAGGACTTTTGTATTTCCTCATATTTTTTTTATTATTTATACAATGATATATGCAATATATTTTTGTAATTATTTTTAAGATTTATATACCTTGTTACATATCAAAGACTTGGATGACCATTTTGTTTTTTTTTTTATTATAATTCAATGTAAGTACATAAAAGTTGGCATTTATTTATTGGCTGTTGCTGGGAATTGCCAGAGGGGTTTTTATGTATAAAAAAATATTCTTATATATTACATAAGCAAGGGTATTTTTAGTTGCAGCCCCTCTTAGTGCATATAGCTATATTATTGCATAGTCAACAAGGATAAATTGTATATATATTACAATATTTGTTTTTTTTTTTGTAACACAAAGTGTTCACTTACTTTTTAAAATATTTTTATGCATAATTATTATTGTTATGTTCTTTCCCGGTTTTTGTTTTTTTTTTTAATTATCTGCTAATGAGTGTAACTCGTATTTATACTTTTTTTTATTATGTTGTGTAATGCCAAAAAAAATTACATAATTCTATTTTGTGTTTAAAAATTTAAGAGTTCGAATATTTTTTTTTATTTATGTAAATTTAAGCGTAAGTTTTGATTAGCTGCAACGAAAAACTACGAGTAAAATAAATATTGTAACCATAAAAAATCATGTGGAAAAATTTGTAATACCTAAATTTAAAAAAATTCTAAAAAAAATATATATATATAAAATCATGTTACATTTTATATCTGTTATTAAATTTTCACGATTTTGCTCGTAGCATCTGACACTGAACCTTAGGTATACGTAATTATGGTACATAAGAAAGGGGCCTTAAAATTGTTTTTGAATTTAAAAAATATATATATATATATATATTTAGAAATCTACACCTATTTAAAATACAGAGAATCTATTTTATTACGCTTTTTTCAAATAAGACATTTTATACTAAATGTTACAAAAAATATGTTTAGATATTCTTTAATCATGTTACATTTGATTTTTCTATCGATATTATGGTTTAGACTATTTTTGTACGTATATAAAAAAAACTACAGGTTATATCAAAGTCTAAAAGACTAGTTTTGTAGAAGTTACTGTGAAAATTGAACAGATTATATAAAAAGGTTTTATACAAAAAAAATATAAAACGTTTTTTTAATTAACATTGTCAGTATTGAATGGCTTAAAAATTATACAAATGACAGTTTTTAAGAAAAAAAAATATAAGAAGTTATTGTACTCATGCTTCTTGTAAAATTGTAATTTAAGTGATGTTAGTATAAATCATAATGTCTTTAACCTGTCAATTACTAGTTATAAATATTGTAAATTTTTATAGAATTTATATAAATATAACATTTTTTGATTCATTGAGTAGCCATTGTTTTATTAAATACATATTTAGTCTACTTAAAACCATTTGTACTGACATGTGTTACTTGTGAAACTTGATATTAAATATTGTATCTACAAAAAATATAATTTCAAATGTAAACTTTCTAAATTCTTTGTCTCTAATATAAAAGGTTTCAGCTAACAATATTTCATATATGATAGTAGTACTAACAATATATTATGGATTTGTACTGTATGCCCTCGCAATGCCTATTAAATAATTATAAACATTGTACCTGGTTTATAAAAACACAATGTAATATGGTCTTCATTGTAATAAATATTTTGGACATCAATTTAGTTTTTTTTAATCTCAAATTTAGGCTAAACCATTCCTATAAACTTACATGCTTAGACTTTGACTGCTTAACAAATTTAAACTTTTATTTTGAATCTAAATTAATACATATTATTGATTCTTGCCACAAGAAAGTCGTGGCGAAGCGATTTAACGTATGGCTATAAACGTGACAGTTGTCGGTTCGATTCCCACTCGAGGAAATTTTCATTTCTCCGTTCTTTTAAAGAAAATTAAAAAAAATGGGTAACAATGAACTGTAAATAAATATAGTTGAAATATATTTTATTGCTGATCAATCCATTAACAAATAACACATAGACTTAGAACCAGGAATAACAAAATAAATACCTAACCCATGGTACAATGAAGAAATGCACAGATTACAAAACATGACATATACAGTGTACATACAAAAAAAATGGATGATTCATACAAATATAATTATTAGGATGATTCATAAACAAATTGGGAATAATGTCAAGTAATTTAAAAATTAAGAGCACTATAAAGACATTCAACATTCTTCTTTAACACTTACTTAATTTCATATCATTTCACTACAATTTAAATACATTTAATTAATTTCTGTTGTTTTTTAAAGTTATTTTTATTATACATTTCTTGTTTTATTAAAGATAATGTTATGCCAATGAATCATCCCAACACATCGAAACAGCTAAGTATTAATATTAGATTTACATACATACATACATTTATGTAATATACACTCTGTACAGTTGAAGATAAAAGATTCCTAAAAACCTCAAATTTGAACTAAAATTGTACTAAAACACTAACAACTGAGGTGTGAGGCCAGAGATAGTTACTATATATGTATATCCATTTATTAAATTAGAATTCATTCAGAAGTTATCATTAATATATCAATTCTAGGAGTAGATAAGTTGATAAGTTGACTTGCTCGTATACATTTTTAAAATAATAATTAGCTATTTAGATTTCAATTTAAACATTTCACAAGTTTCTTTTGTGCAATAAAATAGACCTATCAATTTTATTATCCTATAAATATAATGGTAATTATGATTTAAAAAATGGTATGCGCAATTTGACTTATCAACTTATTTATACCTTATATGGATATAAAATAATATTTAAACTTTTCATACATCACTGGCAACAAGCCACAAAGCGGGACAAGTTGACAGATCAAAGTTATAAATTGACAGTCATAATCGATTATTTAAAAAAATCGATATCCTATACACTATAATCTGTGAATTAATAAAATTCTGAAACTAACACCTGTTGTGGTGTTAGGCCGCGTTAGTTATTATTATATTATAAAAAATGTTTAAACTTTTTACAATTTGCACTGCCTTAATGCAGAACAAGATTTGACAAATGATAATTTAGAATTGAGTCACAATCGATTATTTTAAAATAACATCGATATTATAAACGCTGTAATCTGTGAAGGAATATAATATCGATAGTTACAATTTACATTAATACAAACAACATGTATTCATATGAAATTCTTATATATTAGGATAATTGCATATTAAAATAATATCGGTCTGGCATTTTGCATATCTGTAGGGCGATTTTTACTTTCCTTTATCCAAAGATCATTGCTATGAATAATCATTTCAATCAAAGTTATTTATCTAATATTTTGCCATTCTATAAGAAATACTACAAAACAGATAAGAAAAACATTTAAATGCACTTCAACACCAGTCACGTGTATAGGAATGTTCCGAGTTGCGCTGCATCAGCTTGTGAACAAACTGAAAGGCCAGAAAAAATCATTTAACCGTCCTGCGTTTCATTTTCCTCACTTTTCCGGTTTTTGGTTTGTTTTTTAAGGAAATACTATCTAAATTGGGTAATTCTGTATCTGTGGTTTTATGTTTCACGGGGTTATCGTTGGCATCGTGGTCTGTATCGATACCGTTCTCCATTTTGGTTGTTTGACTGACATCCATATCTTCGTCCGTATCGTAGTTACCATTTGGTTCGTGTTTTTTGTATTGGAAGTGTCTGTATGTAACTTCCTCGTCGGACTCAGCTTTACTATGTTTATATCGTCTGTTTATGTTCTGTAGGGACTGATTCTTCTGTAGTTCGCTTTGTATCGTGTCGCGGATGTTCATTTCTGAGGTGGACTTCGTGCAATAGTCTTCTTTGTCTGATTCGGAGTATTTTCTGGAAAGACGTTTGGGCGGTAGTGCCTCGTGCGGGGGTGATTTTAGCCGTACTTCCGGCCCTCCACCATATATGTTTGTGAAGAATCTCCACAGTTCCTCGCTGAGCTGGGCGTGGTCGGACCCCGGTTTTAGTACAAAGGTTTTTACGCCGTCGACTTCCTGCAATAAATAGTACATGGAACTATGAATTACATATTAGGTTACAATAATGTAATAAAACACAAAGTCAAAGCTATATTTAACATGACTATTGATCAATAAGATGGAAACAGAATAGATAGTGTAAAACGATTTTATTAAGTATGTTCTGAATCGAAATATTAAGGAATCATAAAACATTATGTTACTGGTAGAACATGAATAAATACTATAATTTATTTAATGCAATCTGCACATCATTAAAAAAAACATTTTTACCTTATACGAAAAGAAATAATAATAATAAAAACTCCATTTTTACAAAAAAAAAAGTACCTGTTCAACAACAATATCCCTATTATCAAGGGGCGGCGGTGGGTTACGTTTGCTGCGCACGAAGGCCTGCCACTGTCGGAACCATGACATGCTGATCGCGTACACTGAGAGAGGATTTTCTTGATCCTGTTTAAATTATATTTTGTATATTATATGTAAATAAGTAGTTATATATTTAAAATAGTATTTCATTGGTTTCACTGTGTATATATATCACATAAGGCAAAGAAGGCAGAGGGAGCCTACTGTTAAGATACTCCGTACTCCACTTCCCAGCTAATTTTCGAGACATTGCGTGTTGAGAAATGATAATAATTCATTTTTCCAAGTTGGGAATCGAACAAACGGCCCTTACGTTTACAATCAGTCGCTGTGTCTCCTTACACTCTCAAGTTTACTCAAAGTGTTAAACAAAAGCTTTATTAATATGTTTTTAGCATCCCGCACATAGCAAGATAGACGAGAGGGAATATACGAAACGCCATGTTTCTGACCTTCAGTTTTATTTTTGAGGCTATGCTGGATGGCGAAATTCAACGTCATGACTTGTTTTGTCATCAGAGCGAGAAAATTATAATAATACATTACCCCGAGCAAGGATCGAACACACACACAAAGTGTTAAACAAATATAATGTAGGTTAACTATTACATTAGACTATTATAAGAATATAATAAATGATATATAATTTTAAAAAATGATAGGAAAAACATGTTTTTTAATTTTTTATCGTGTATTGCATATTATAAATTAAGCCATTCGAAGTTGTTATCCAAATTTCAGTTCAATTAGACACCGCGGATTGGATCAAATTGAGCTTGCAAAATTTTACATACACTGAGACATACGAGGTCAGTCGTGGCGTAAGGGCACAAAGTGTGACTATAAACGCGACAGGTTTTAGGTTCGAGGAAATAAAATATTCAATATTTCAATTTTTTCGCTATGGTCTCAAGGCAAAGCGCGCTGAGTTCCGCTACTCAACACGCAATGCTTTCCAATTTCGGCAGAAATTTTTAGACACGGAGTGTTTTAACACTAGGTTCCCTCTGTCTACCATGCTGTGTGTGTAGTAACACGGCAAATGAAATAAACGTTTATAAAAACAAGTGTCCACCTGAAACATGGTGTGCAAGTCGGCGAACATGGCGAGCTCGCGCGCGCGCCGCGCCCGCAGCCGCTGCGCCGCGCGCGCGCACACGCCGCACTCGTGCGCGTGCGACACCGCCGGCCCGCCGCCGAACCTGTATCATTGGATACACGTGTATTTAAATATTTTCCTTTAAAAAATTCTTTATAGTTAATGAATATTTTAATAAATCGATGACATTCATATCGATGATTCACGAATCAAAAATTGTGGGATTGAAGATTGTAGAAAACAGATAAGTTTGTTTATGAAAGTTGACAAACTTGAGTTTGCGGGGCGTATGCATTAATTACATATATAAATAATAGAGTTTTTCTGTGACGTAATTAATAGATTATTAATTTTCTTTGTTTTTAATTTTTATTAGTAATGTAATTTTTCACTTCTTGCCTCCTATATATTTTAATAACGCGGTAAATATATATTTTTTCAGCTTCATGCTACTTAGCAACCACAGGTTCTCTCTGCATACCCTACTATCCCGCAGATAGTAGGGTAGGCATGAGCGTAGAGTAGACAAATACTTATGGTAAAGTCGGAATATAAACGCTCGTTTACTTTGATTGCGGTAACTCAGAAGTTAATATTATCGTATATGATATTGCACTCACTGCGCGTGCAGGAAGTCCCAGAGCTGCTGCGGCAGGCGCGCGGCGAGCGCGGGCAGGTGCGGCGCGCGCTCGGGCCGCACGCCGCCGTGCACGCACACGAAGTCGCTGTTGTCGATGGGGCCCGGCTCCGCCCACGTGTTGAACCTGGCAACGCACAACATATTACTTATTTCTTTTTGTTCCCTAGGAACCTAATAGTTTTTTACCTTTCCAATTAAAACAATTTCGTTCTTTACTTTATAATAAGAATAAAATAGCAGGAAAGACAAAACGACGCAGTAAGGAATATAATTAACAACAAAATAAAATAAAAGGTATTATCGCATTCATTTCCACGCGAGGAAATTAAATATTAAATATATTTATTTCTTCGCACAGGCAAAGCGCGACATTGAGTCCCGCCAATCAACACGCGAAGCCCTGGAGGCTTCGCGTATTGATTGGCGGGACTCGGCAAAAAGTGAGGAACACAAGTGTCTCAAAAGAAATGAGTGTCTTAACACTCAGTTCACAATTTCCCTCTGCCTACAACGTAATGAGCGGAGTATATAATTGAAGATGAAAAAAAATTTGAAACTACTAACTTATTGATCCATTGTTTTGAGATGTAGAATTTAATGTCGTTGGGCTCGGAGCTGGCATTTTCTAATATTTCGGCTGCCTTTTGCCGCAGTATTGTCATTTGCGGGTTAACTTTTCTGTAAATATAATAAATATGTGATAAAAAATATCAGTTAGTACTAAATTAAAACGGAATATTTGATTAGCTTCAGTAAAAGACGAGCAAATGAGAAGAAAGCCTTTTTATTTTTGATAAAATATATTTTTTACGTACATTACTGGTACTCAAGAAAGGTGTATCAAAATACAGGCGGCGAGGTGGTGGGGCGCGAGGGGCGCGAGCGCGGCGTCGTCGTAGGCGCGCGTAGTGGCAGACAGACAGAGGTGGGACAGAGGTGGTGTACCTGTAGACGAGCACGTAGGCCTCGCAGACGGCGAGGTGGTGGGGCGCGAGGGGCGCGAGCGCGGCGTCGTCGTAGGCGCGCGTAGTGGCAGACAGACAGAGGTGGGACAGAGGTGGTGTACCTGTAGACGAGCACGTAGGCCTCGCAGGCGGCGAGGTGGTGGGGCGCGAGGGGCGCGAGCGCGGCGTCGTCGTAGGCGCGCGTAGTGGCAGACAGACAGAGGTGGGACAGTGGGGGTGTACCTGTAGACGAGCACGTAGGCCTCGCAGGCGGCGAGGTGGTGGGGCGCGAGGGGCGCGAGCGCGGCGTCGTCGTAGGCGCGCCAGCGGCCGTCCACGCCGCGCGCCGCGCACGTGTAGTGTCCGCCGCCCGCAGTGCCCGCGTGGCAGATCACGGCGCACAGCGCGTAGCGTGACACCAGCGACGTGCACTCTGGTGGATTTTATTTTATGATATTATCATCATGTTTTAGTTCATTACTGAACATAGGATTCCCTGAGTCGCTGTCGCCATTCAGGAACCCATTTGCCGTTCAGAAATCCCAATTGTTATAATATTATATAAATAGGGACCCATTCGCGACTTCGTCCTACATAACTATTTATTTTCTTATCTGAATTACTTTCGTGATGTAATAAATTCTCATTTTAAAGACAATATCCAGCTAGCTAGCTACCAGCTATAGCTAAAGTCTCAGCAAATTCAATAAAACACTAATTTTGTAGCGACAATATTTGTCGCATGTAGTTTTTATTATATTGACATATTTTTTACTTTAAAATTATTGAAATAAGACAAACATTAAATGTTAAGCAAATTTAACCAAAATATCTTAGTGTAAATTGTATTTAAATCGATTTTAGCAGTTTCTAATAGTAGATTATTTCAAATATATTCCATATACGGACAGCGATTAGTTAGTTTTATTATATGTAAAGATTTAAAGAATTTTACTGTTAATTGAGATATTAGCGTCATAGTGGTACATTATTTTAAATGTCACTCGGAGGAATGGGTTAATTTAAATAACTTTTATTTCCGCAACTCAACATGCAACACTTCCAAAAATAAATATAAGGTAGGAAACAGACGACACTCTCCCTTCCCGTTTACTCTACTATGCGAGCTTATAACTGTTTTTAGATACTACATTAACTAATTTCAAATATTATTTATTAAATATATAATGAATTTTCTTCGTTAACCATAATTGTATATAAAAAATATAATTGCTTCAAATTCACTAAACAAAAATATAACAAAATTACCTTTATGCGTATAAGGCGCCATATTCAAATCGTTAATAGGAAAAGACACTCTGGCAGCCACTTTAGCACTAAACATTAGTTCATGACGAAATCTTTTAAGATGTACACACAGCACTTCCGGCAAACGCACCACACCCGACATTTTGATACCGTTACGCAGTTTGTTACAGCGGGAACAACTAAAAAAGAAGTTTTCTAATTATTAATAACGAAGAAAGTTATTGTATGATCAAGTTTTATTTAGTTTAAACCTGAGACCTTTAATAACACCTTTATTTGCATCTCAGGAAGTACTGGCTTCAATTGAAAAAACATTTTTGTGTTGGATAGTCTATTTATTGAACAATATATACTTGCGGTCTAAGTGAGAATATACCATACAAAATTCCTACAAAATTAAAAATCAACTCAAATTTTTATTTACTTTATAGTAAGTAACATATTTATATGTATGTTTATTATAATGATAGATCATACCTGTACATATTATCTCCTTTGAGTTCATCAGCACTGAAGAATGCCGCGAGACAATCCTGTAGAGAGACCACCGGCCCGTAAAACCAAGACCTCAACCAGCTTAGCAGCCACCAGATCTGAACATAAATATTAAAATGTCAACAATTTTATTTTAGTACTAGCGGGCGCGAGCAGCTTCGCCAGTTTATTTGCACCCTTAGGGGTGAATTTAAAAAAAAAACACTAAACACGTGTTCAAAAAAATATTTTTTAAGAGTCTGAATGTCAAATTTACACATGACAAACATAAACTAAATCATGGGATTTATAGTCCGACCTTCGTGGCCGCCTAAAAATTGGGCTTAAGAAAAAATCATAAAATAAAATCTACAGTGGTAGTGAATTGTAACGATGATTTTAATTATTTATTCCCTTAACAAATATTAATATTTTTTGCTTTGGGATACATTTTTGTTTGTATATTTATATTTAAACATCTGATGGGGGCTGTGTAATAATACAAAAAATGTAAAAAAAAAGAACAAATATTAGTTACCCAGGAGTCCTGATTAGTGTGCGGTGGAGCGCCGTGTCCGTGGCTGAGCATTGGCTGTTGACATCGCAGCACCGCCAGATGTTCCCTCGACGGGATCGGCAGCGACAGATCTTGAAATGTTTCTACACGTGTTGACACCTTGATATGAATATAACGATAAAATAATGCATTAAAAATTTGAAATTATGTAAACTTTGTTTTTTTTGCATCGTGTGCAATTTTTTTTAAATTGATATAAGTTTCATGTTGTATGTGCATTGCGTTGCCAAAACGATGAAGTGAAGATATTAAATATTTTATTTCTATGAATGGGATTCAAAACCTCATCCCTATCGCGTTTACGGCCGTGCGCTACTTTTACTGTTTACGTATACTACTAAATAAAGCGTTAACCTGAAACAACATTTAAAAAGTATATTAAAAAGGACTTACCCTATCACAAATCAAACACTGCACAGAAGACAACAGCTTGCCGTCGAAAACGTCTGAAACGATACTCCGATAGCGCGCCCCGCCCCCGCCGTCGCCGGCCGCGCCGCCCGCACCCCCCGCGCCGCCCGCCGACCACGTGTTGGGACTGGAATTAAACATTTAAATATTTATTTGTCTTTTTTAAATAATATTTATTTAGCTTAGTACGGTCGACTCGTCGACCGCTGCGAAGTGAGTTGCAGATGGCTACGCAGATTTGACTTTAGGATTTTTGTTACTTTTCATTATTTAATTCTCGAGTGACCAAAGCGCTAAAGGTGAGAAGGTCAAAAGCCTTACTTCAGGGCGGTCACCACCTCATTGACCGTACTATAGATACTGGGGAAACAAGTATAAAAACACTCCGTTTCCCACCTGATGCGAAATGTCATAATATTAGGTTCCTAGATTCCCTCTACCTATCCTGTTATTTCCGGGAAACAGTGTTAACCACAATAATTGAAAAAAAAAAAATAATAATATCCTCTATATTCTAAATACTCACGGTGGATTATCAGCTATATCACTTCCACTGGAACAAGTTTCATAACGTTCCTCAGCTTCGCTTGAACAAGATAATTCTGACTCCGAACCCACGTCCCTTTGGTGTCTGTCATCTTGTACTGTACCTGGCGATATAATCTTTAGTGGATATGGAAATATTTATGTTATTATTATTATTTTAATCAAAATTTATATAATTTTTTTTATCATTCTTTTATCACTACTTCGCATCAAAACTTTTTATAAAAAAATTAAACTTTTTACTTTATATAAATAAACAACCTATAAAAAAATCTCACCATTGAATTGATGATGTGTATTAACATTGTAGGCAAAGTGGTGTGTTCCACCGAAGCTGGCTGACCGTTTGTGTCGCGATATGTTCTCCGATTGCACCCTGTTTAAATATGTTATATAATTTATCTTATATTATACTATTGTTATATTATAGCTAAATTTTACAAAACTTTACATATATTGTAGCCTCTGTGTTATTGTAATGTATACTGAAAGTTTCATCTATATCAGTTCAGTAGTTTTTGTGTGAAAGTGGAACAAACATCCAGCCTTACAAACTTTCGCACTTGTAATATTAGTAGGATTTACTGCATTTTGTGAGATTAATAGTAAGTCACTTGGCAATTAATTCCTTAATTATTAAAAAACATGCAGAAGTGCTTAAGAGAAAACTGAAGTCACCTTCGTTTTCTCATAATAGAAATTTCAATTGTCCACTTGACTATAAAGAAAGTTAATATAAAAAATATACCTCAAATAACCATCATTCCGCTCGCTATAGGTAGAGGGCGCGGGTGACTTCCGGCGCACTCGAGCAAAGTATGGCGCGTCGCTCGCTGTGAATCATTAATAATAAAAAAAAATATAAAAGCGTTCAAAAGTTTTATTTTGCAATGAAGCGGCGTTAAGTTCCGCTCGGCATGTATGGCCCCCTATTTTGTTATCTTTAAGTTATTTGGATTACTCGCATATGGTAGTAAACTTATAGACGTATTCACGTCAAACAAAGTAATGCCACTTTCAAGCGGACATAGCCGCAAGGGAGTCACTTATTATTGATTGATTACAAAATAAATAAATATTTTTTTACGTATTTACCTCCCGAAGAAGCCGCTCTTCGTCTAACATGAACGTTCCTTGTATCATGATCTCCATCTGCCTCTGAACTTAACTTATCTTCTGATGTGCTGTCCCACACCTAAATAAAAATAATGGTAGTTAAAATATATTTCATGAATTAAACTAAACTAAAATCTTATTCTTACGTCTGCATGAGAATGTTGTTTGCAAGGTTTAAAGTATCTCATTTAAAAAGTATTTTTTATATAGGTACATACATATTTATTTTTTTTAAAAAATTAAAAAAATTAAATTAAATTAGCTTCACGCTGTATCCCGCACACAGCAGGGTAGGCAGAGGGAACCTAGTGTTAAGACACTCCGTTCCCCACTTTCTGCCGAATTCTGGAGACATTGCGTGTTGAGTGGCAGAACTCAACGCCGCGCTTAACCTCGACACCAGAGCGAAGAAATGGAAATATAAATTTACGTAAATATTTCATCTCCTCGAGTGGGGATCGAACCCACAACCAGTCGGTTTTGCAGTCACACCTCGTGCCGCTGCGCCACGACCGGCCTCTTATTTATTTTTTTAAAGAATCCTAAAAAACCGTAATAACATTTAATTTCAGTTTATTTCAAATTTATTTTACTTGTCTTGCTTGACGTTTTCATATAAAACTTGGCCTGAGCAAATATAATAAGTACCGGTTCTTTTAATTCTTCGTGCAGCTGATCCAAGAAACACCTGAGGAACTCCTGCGTGTCGTGCTGGTGATACCCGCGGAACATCGGGTGAACCTGTTTAGAATAAAAGCATGAACTAAATATTTATTATTCAATTAGGCTACGAAAGTCAAGTGAAATAAAAAAAAATATATTAAAAAAAATATGTTTATACTGCTCCTTCCTCCTTTTGTTATATTTTTGAGATATTGCGTGTTAAGTAACGGAATTCAACGCCGCGTCTCTTATGCCAGAGCAGAAATAAAAATAATTCACTGCTATGAACGGAGATACACTTAGTCGTCTGATGACACGGTGAATGAATATTTGACGAATGACCGAAACGAATATTTTATTTAAAATGTAATATAAACAAACTGACACATTTTTGTTAGTATTTTTAAAAACAAATAATCAACTTCACGCTGTATCCCGCACACAGCAGGGTAGGCAGAGGTAGGCAGAAAGGAGGTAGGCAGAACCTAGTCTTAAGACACTCCCTTCCCCACTTTCTGCCGAATTCTGGAGGCATTGCGTGTTGAGTGGCAAAACTCAACGCCGTAAAAACAAGTAAATTCATAAATTAATCTAATACACTTACATTTCGTATTCCATACAGAATACCGTTAGGTACAACGTAGCCTCTTGATTTCCTACTCCACATTTCTTTAATTAATTTTTGGTATGCTCTGGAACAGCAAATATTGACATATTTATTTTCTTAAGATTTTCTATATTCTGTTTTGTAACAACTCTTGTGTGCAATAAAGTTTTTTTATTTATCTATGTTTAATGTACATGTACATACGAATATGATTCCTCATATTCACCGTCGTTTGAGGCCGTCGTGGCTCAGGGGCACAACGGTGTGACTGTAACGCGACAGTTGTGGGTTCGTTCGATCGAAATTATTTTTTTTGTTTAAATTTATATTTCTATTTCTTCGCTGCGGTGTCGAGGCAAAGAGCGGCGTTGAGTTCCGCCACTCAGCACGCCATGCCTACAAAATTCAGCGGAAAGTGGGGAACAGAGTCTTAACACTAGGTTCCCTCTGCCTACCCTGCTGTGTGCTCCCGCACAGCGTGAAGCTGATAGTGATAGCTATTCACGCATTATGCCTCATGGCGGGGATAGGGAACACACTGTTAAGGTACTCAGTTCTCTACGCACCACCAGATTTATGAGAAATTACGTGGTTGAGTGGCGGAACTCAACGCAACGTCTATCAGATTATTATATTATACATTTTTTTAGTAGGCAGAGGAAACCTAGTGTTGACATAGTCCGTTCCCCATTTTCTGGCAAATCCTAGAGCGTATTGCGTGTTGAGTAGCGGAACTCAATATCGCGCTTTGCCTCAATACCCGAGTGAAGAAATAAAAACATAAATTTAAACAAAAAAAAATCATTTGCTCGAGTCGGCATCATGCCCACAACCAGTCGACCTTACAGTCACATTTTATGCCCCTGCGCCATCACTGGCCTCTATATATTAATTTTAATTCAAAATATCACTTGATTTACATAATAACTAATTTAAGCAAGGTTAAGTATTGTAATTTCTTAGTAGAATTGAGGTCACATCATCGTTCTGGGTGACATACCGCTTACATTGTTAATAACTAATAATAAAGAAATATTTAAACCATAAGCGTCATAGAAATGTGAGAAAAAATATGTCTTTTTTATAGTTCTTCACTCATTTTGTATCACTATACGTTGCAGAGGAATGCTAGTTAAAGATTTTAATCTTTACTTTACATTTTCTACTTACAAGCACTCATAAAACTCGGGTAAACGTCTATATACAAAATTACATGAAGTTATTGAGTTGTGTTAAGTGGCGACGTTGAACGCTGCGGTTTCGCATATCAGAGTAATTATTACAGTAAAATATAGTTTATATTATTAAAATATAGTAATTTCACCGAGCTTTAAATGAACACACAACCGTGCGAAGTTAAATACGGGCAACATGGATCTGTATTGCTAATTATATATATATATATATATATATATTTATATTTAAATATGAAGGAATCTTTTTTAACCTCGAGAGATACGGGTTTCAAATGAAATTTCGTTAATATTTTTTTTATTATTTACTTTGAAAGACGATCTTAAGAAGATATTAAGACACATAAATTCCAGAAGATTTTTAGAATAACAATAATAATTATTAAAAGAATAAATAATCATAAATTTATTATTACAATATATTATATATTTTAAATAATTCAAGCTATCACCAGGAAAAATAAGCACAATATTCTACTGACGCAAATGCAATGGTTAAGATAAACTAAAAATATTTATCATATTTTATTATATGAAACATTTACAATTATTGTATATTGAAACTTCCCTAAAAAAGTCAAGAATTTTCTTATTAACTTCACGCTGTATCCCGAATATAAATAACACAATCCGACTGATGCAATGTAAATATCTATCTATTGCCCACAAGATCCACATATTTAAATTGACGCCATTATATTCTTTTATATAAACTTTAATTTGAATTCCCTACCTACCATGGCCAGGTTTTGTTATCCCCCGGTTGGTACTTTAAAAGACGCGACGCACTCTAGGAAGTATGACGTCAGCGGTTGTGTGTTAATCAGCGACGAAATTGCTTTTTCATGTTTTATATTTGGTCTCTATTACTTATAACTAGGCTTTAAATCCATATTTTCTCTATTATTTAAGGCTAATCTTGAACCTCTATTTTAGCGGTATTTAAAATTCGGCGTCTTTTTACTTAAAAATCTTGATTTTTTTTATTTCACGCTAGCACAGGAATCGTACGATGACAAAGTATTTAATAAATGGTTAATGCAAATTGGTTACCCTACCTACTAAGACCAGGTTTCTTATCCCCGGCCAGTACCGCGACGGCGGCGGCGCACTCCAGAAAGTACGACGTCAGCGGTTGCGTGTTACTCAGCGCTTGAAGCGCTGCGTTCATGTAACACGTGTTGCCCATGTTTTGGAGGCCCACCAGACCTGTTGATAAAAAAATTAAGGTTCATTTGTGTGGTCATTATGCATTAAGTGTAATTCCCAACAAATAATATTTCTCATAATTATCTTATATTCCAAACGCAGGAGTATTTCGTTTTTTGGCAACTTCCACTTAAGTATCTTAATAGAAATATCTGCTGTTCAAAATTGTCCGAATGCACAATATTGTAGGGGAAGTAGGGAGAATAAAGTGTTAAGACACTGTATTTTCGACTTTCCGTTCATTTTTAAGGACATTGCATTTTATATAATAAACTTGATATAATTGTCCATGCAGTATGTAGTAAGTGCTCCTTACGTTACTTACCAGAACGATGATTCGATAGCTAAGTGTTGTACCACTATCTTTTCTCACAAAAACCTGCAACAATCTAAAAAGAAAAAAGTATATTAACCTCTAGGACGTTGTTCCTCGTCGTAGTCCATGTCATCGGGGTCGAGGTCGTCGTCCGAGTTGACGCATATCCCCACTGACCCCAGACGGGACACCGACATTTCCTCTACTGTCGTCGAATCTGGCAACATCTGCTGATGATTGTAAGGTTAATTTCAATTAAAAACAATCATAATAAATTTTAATTAAAATTAAAATAAAAATACAAAAAAGTTTTACTTGCAATTCGAAAAAAGTAGAATACACATTAAACTGGCCATTCTGACACACGCATTTTGGATTATGCTATTAAAATGACAAAACTTAAATGAAAATAACTTTGAAGGTTTTCTTATATTGTTTGATATGGACACAGGTGCAGGTAGCTAATAAGGTGTAAAAATATTAAATATTAACTATTTGATATTTTAATCTTTCTATATACAAACTTTACCAAATACTAATTACACAGCTATATTAAAATATATGAAGCCTCTACACGTGTAACATATACCTACACTTTAAATAAAATATTTAATTTAAAACAATTTAATATACTTAATACGTCTCGGCCAAAAATGTTAGCATTGAACTATTAAAATGTTAAGAAACATAGCCTAATCTAAATTTTAAAATGGAATTGCCCTTTAAAATAAAATAGAATATTTTAAAATTAAAAACGAAAAATATATATTTTTAAACTCACTTTTACATGCGCTATGGCCGCCATGATGTGAACTTCCTTTTCGCACAAGTAACACCATATTCGTTCTGTTGATACATTCATATGAACACAATGGGTAGGCAAATTCTGAAAAAAAAAATTGCTTTTTATATTATAAGACACAAAGAGGTCTTACTACCTAATAATCATCGTGATGACTTTAATGGAATCCAATGTTACGTTGTTGTTTTTGTATTTTGTTGTTATTAAATCAATAATTAACTATGCATCGACTAGGACCTAAAGATGTGTTGGCTGTATGATTGGATTTTTTTTAACGATCTCACTAATAAAACTTATACAAAAAAAGCGTCTACGATACCAAATTAAAACTACAAAGAAATCTTTTCTATATTTAGATATTTTCACACGAGATTTTAAAATCCAGAAATGAGGCCAGTTGTGGCGCAGGGGCTCAAGCGTGCGACAGGTCGTGGATTGGATTCCCATACAAGAAAATTAAATATTTAATATGTGTACAGTGTAACCCACCCTAAAACAACGAAAGCTGTTTTAGGGTGGGTTTTTTAGAGATATGTTGTTTTTTTTTCTTTTTGGAAGATAACTTTAATTTTTCTTGTTTGTTAGGTATAATTAACAATTAAAACCTTTAATAAAAAAAAATTCTACCGTTTTTATTTTGAAAACTAACGTACTGCGATAATCGCGGAGAAACTTGTTTCGGCCGACCAAATTTACATGGAATTCCGAAAAAACGGGACATTTGTACGTCCCGGTGGCATGTCTCGGGACACCGAGACACAAGCGGAAAACGGGACGTTAAGTACAACATGAAGCTTAAAAAATAGATATTTTTACACGACATTTTGAAATTTCAACTTAAGAAAAAACCACAACGTTTACATGCGTGACCACAAAGTTTATAGTTTTTAAATTATAATGGAATGTGCAATCTAAAAATCAGCTTCACGCTGTATCCCGCACACAGCAGGGTAGGCAGAGGGAACCTAGTGTTAAGACACTCCGTTTCCCACTTTCTGCCGATTTCTGGAGGCATTGCGTGTTGAGTGGCAGAACTCAACGCCGCGTTTAACCTCGACACCAGAGCGAAGAAATGGAAATATAAATTTAAGTAAATATTTCATCTCCTCGAGTGGGGATCGAACCCACAACCAGTCGGTTTTATAGTCACACCTCGTGCCACTGGCCTCATGTAAATGCAACTACATTAATTTTAATCTACACTTTGCTATTATTTGCAATCTACACTTTAAATATTATAACGAATTGATTTTTTTAAACATATTATATTTTTTAAACATATATATTTAGATATCCTCTTTCCATTTCAATTTTTTTTTATCGGCTTCGTTCTTTATTCAATTGTCATTGGCAAAGCGATATTCTAAGTTCGACGTCAAACGATATAACTATAGAACTGGCCTTAAGTAATATGTACATCATTATTTACAATTCTTGTTACCTACTCGCGCCTACTAATTTACTCGCGTGTTCATTTTACACAAGCAACAGTGTAAATGTCACCTTTATACATTTTTAGGGGTAGGCAGAGGGAACCTGGAAACCTAGTGTAAAGACACCGTGATCTCATTAAGACACTTCCGTTTTCCACTTTCCGCCGCATTTTGAAGGCATTGCGTGTTGAGTGGCGGAACTAAATATTGCGCTGGTAACGAGTACCAGAGCGAGGAAATGAAAACATTAAATATTTCATCGAGTCAATGAAAAAAAGTCAATGAAAACATTAAATATTTCATCGAGTGGGAATCGAACTTACAACCGGTCACGTTTATAGTTGCACTTTTATGCCCCTGCGCCACAACTGGCCTCAATTATTTACACACTTGCTGTGGCTAAATTCAATTACAGATATAAGTAGATTTCGAGGCGCAATTTTATATATCGAGTAAACCTTGTTAACTTAACAGCATATTACACGCGATGTTCGTATTCTGAAATACATTTACAGTATGTTTCCTTCTCTGTCTGATCTTTAGAACTTTTCTTTAAGCATGCAATACATAATGTAACTACATAAAATAAAAAAATAAATCAGCTTCACGCTGTATCCCGCACACAGCAGGGTAGGCAGAGGGAACCTAATGTTAAGACACTCCGTTCCCCACTTTCTCCTGAATTCTGGAGGCATTACGTGTTGAGTGGCAGAACTCAACGCCGCGTTTAACCTTGACACCAGAGCGAAGAAATGGAAATATAAATTTAAGTAACTATTTCATCTCCTCGAGTGGTGATCGAACCTACAACCAGTCGGTTTTGCGGTCACACCTGGTGCCGCTGTGCCACGACCGGCCTCATGTAAATGTAACTACATTAATTTTAAAAATAAAAATAAATCTTTAAAAAATATTATCCACTCAGGTCGTACGAGGAAGATAAACACATCAACGACATTGTCACTAATATGTACAAAGTTACATAAATTACTAATATATAAACAAGAGTACGTAACTTGTTTAAAATAAATATATATAGGGTCTTCCCCGTTAGACTGATAGTTCAAAACTAAAGTTAAATATATTAAACATTTTGAAATTTATACTTAGGAAAGAAAAATACTTATTTAGAAAACGTATAAAAATTTGAATTAGTCGGTTTCCAGGAGGCGCGAGTTCGAGTCCCGCTAAGTTCAAATTGTTAGTAGTAGGGATTGGTGCGTTCTGGCTCATTAAATTGATCGCCTTATCAATCAAAATTTTCCGCGGATTTTCTCGCGGGTCGCGGTTTTGATTAATTAATTGGCCGCGGATTAAGTTGATTACCCCAGATCCGCGGCTTTTTTCGCGGTTTTTCTCGCGGGTCGCGGTTTTGATTAATTAATTGACCGCGGATTAAGTTGATTACCCCAGATCCGCGGCTTTTTTCGCGGTTAGTA
>JAATLQ010020984.1:18311-65474 GCA_013421005.1 Heliconius erato x Heliconius himera | reverse complement strand
CTGGTTTTGTTTAGTTTTTTTTATTAATATATTACTTTGGTTACGTTTACTTATTATTTTAGTTCATTTAAATTAGTTAGATATTGTTTTAATAATAAGAATTTTCTCTACTTATTATTCTTTTTCGGATTATTATGATCATTTATTAGGCTTATACTTTCTTACCAATCCTATTAAAAACTGAATTTCATAAATATATTTAATTAGCATTCGTATACTTCAAGCGGGCGAAGCCGCGTCCGGGTCCGCTAGTATATATATATATATATATTCGATTGGCCAGTATTGCGTTGGTGTAGTGATTGAGTGAGTTTTGTAATTATAGATGTACAAAAATACTTTAAAATTTTATAACTTTTAAAAACAATAGAGAATAGAGTAACGAATCCTATTCCTAAAATTTTCTTTTAAATAACTTGACAGATTATTCTTGAGGCCAGTCGTGGCGCAGAGGCACAAAGTGTGACTGTAAAATCGACTGGTTGTGGGTTCGATTCCGATTCGAGGAAGTGAAATATTTATTTACATTTATATTTTCATTTCTTTGCTCTGGTGTCGAAGCAAAGCGCGGCGCTGAGTTCCGCCACTCAACACGCAATGCCTGAATTTCGCAGAATTCCGCGGAAAGTGTGGAACGTAGTGTCTTCATACTAGGTTTCCCCTGCCTACCCTGCTGTGTGCGGGATCCAGCGTGAAGGATAAAAAAAAATATTATTAATAAGATACATTAGCTGCCTAATTAATATTATTTTCAGAATATTTTAATAGAAGGCAAAATATTTTTTCGTATAGTTTTCTTTTCCACAGAATAGTTTTGATGAATTATACGCTACAGCGTGAGTTACCGTTACGGCGATCGTGAACGTGCTGTCGTATTTGTTTTTTTTTGTTCACATAGTATTTCATTCTATTCGACCTAGTTATTGCTGTTAGAAATTGTCATTATCTTTTAAGTTATTATTGAGGTATGCAAATTGTGGAACTTGAAATGGTGTCGCTTTTAACTTATTTTTTTTAATTTTTTAGCTCTACACTGTGCCTACTCCGTAGGCAGATGAGAGCTAGCAACCTAGTGCTAAACCATTTCTTTCCCCTCTTGCTGCCAAATTCTGAAAGCATTGCCTGTTGTGGCGGAAATCAACGCCGCGCTTTGCCTCGTTACCAGAGCGAAAAAATGATTATATTAAATATTTCATTTCCCGGAGTGGAAATCGACCTATCGAACCTAAGACCTGTCGCGTTTTTACTCCGCGACCACTTTGTTATTTGTTAATACATAATTAGCGTAAAAAACGATTTTATTTTTCTTTCAGGAAACACAAAAACAATGCTTTTTGAATATTTTTTAATTCTCTTAACAGTGAACTTTAGTGCAACTGTAACTAGTAATATATAATTTTCTCACATAAGGATGTATAAAGTAGAGGTACAAACATATACAAATACATAGACCATTAAAAAAATATTGAAACTTGAAAACTTGAAGGTTAGGTTATTACACATTATTACGTTATATGAAAATCGACATTTTTAAACGTATCTGACATAATATTAGCTTTTCTTTTAAATCCAGAAATAACATCTCGAATACCACAATACCTTTCTGTTCGTAAAAAAATATGTAAATATTTCCAACATAGCCACGTCCCATGAATTCATGAGAAATAGAGAGAATTTTTCATGATATTTCCAAGTGTTAGTTTATTTCTTTACGTTCAAATTCTCGGCGTCGTAAGCATAGCACATGCAAATATACACACGCCGGTGTGCTAGTGTAAAATAGAGCCGGTGTCACTCGCCTGACCCGCCGCCACTCGGAATATATTACTGAGAAGACAATTGTTTGTGCTTCGACACTACCATTGCTAGCATTTTTTTTTTATTTTAAACTCATATTTTTTTTTCAATACTAATTATTTATGCAGTAGCTGCTAGTTTACCTGTTGGAATCGATGTTTATGTACAATGTTATGGAAATTACTTTTTTTTTGTCTATGTTTCAAATAGCGTATGAATATTCAAGAGAGTTTGTTTATTGTATAAGAGATTTTGAAATAATATTATATAAGTATATCATTGAAATTATGACAGTTTCGTTTTTCAATGTTCATTAAGATTTGGAACCTAAAAGCTTGTTGTGTGTGTTATTTGTGAATTATTAGTTTATTCTGTTGATATCTCGGACATTATTTTCTCTATCATCTCTACATGTTATTGAATAACTAAAAATTTTATATTAATTTAACATCTGAAAACCCCAGATACATCATGGTGGTGGTACTGAACGGCGTCCTCGCGGACGAGTGCCCCACTTCTGTCAGGGCTCTGTTAGCTGCTCATCCCGGATACAGAGACGCTGCAGCACAGCTACTGGCGGCAGCCGCTAGAGAGGTTCAAGCACCGGGTCTCTTGTACGTAGCACAGAGGGAGCTTGCTGCGGTTGTGCCACACGATAGTGAGTATTAGAATGTTTACATCCGTTTTATCTTTACGCCCTTGAGGTGCTTCGTTAATCCGGATTAACATCTTGCAGTCAAGCCTTATGTTTCATTGAATTCTTTACTTTTATAAAGTTTCTGCCAACTAACATATAAAAGTGTCAAAAATCTAAGAAAAAAAATATTTTTTTTTCACTTGGTTTTAAACCGTAATGAGAAAGAAAATATGTAAAGATACGTAAGACGTATGTAACAAATATATTTAATATGTAATGCCAAAAAGAGCTTATTGATAAAATCACGCATTAATTCTTTGCCCTCTTGCCGGCTATATTAAGTTATAATACGACTAGAGAGCGTGCGCGGCTTCGCCCGCTTATTAGGAGTGAATTCTAAAATAACCACGAAACACGTATCCAATAAAATATTTTTAACAGTTTGAATTTAATTTTTTATAAAAATCGGTGGGGATTTAAAGATTTTTCCATATGAACTTTCAACCGCTTATTTGAACCCATAGTGGGTGAATTCTTAAAAACCATGAAACATGTGTTCAATGAAATATTTTTAAGAGTCTGTATTTAAAATTTTATAAGAATCGGTGCCAATTTAAAAAAAATCCATACAAACTTTCAACCCCTATTTCATCCCTTTAGGGTTAAAAATTTTCAAAATCCCTTCTTAGTGTATGTCCAGAATATGAAAATAAACATCTGCCCAAATTTCACGTTTCTACCATCAGCGGTTACGGCTCTGCGTGCGTCTTACCTCAGTCAGTCAGCACAAGTCCTTTTATACATATAGATGACATTTCTTATTTCTAAATGAGTTCAAGACTAGTAAATATTCTAGATATATTAGGCGGTGAAGTAGTTTATTATTAATAGCGAAAATAAATAATTATAAAAATGAATAATAACATTTTATAAATAAATAAATAAAAAAAAATTAATCCTTACATAATAGAATCCATTTTTATTTTCAGAAAACGTTAGCATCATTGGTTCTGATGATGCGACGTCATGCATCATAGTCGTTGTGAGGCATTCCGGTAATATAAACAATTTTCCATAATAAATCTTGTTTTTATTTTTCAGTTACATGCTGTATCCCGCATATAGCAGGATAGACAGAGGGTACCTAGTGTTAGGACATTCTGATCCCCATTTTCCGCTGAATTATTGTGGTATTATGTGTTGACTGGAAAATCTCAACACCGCGCTTTGCCTTGGTGCTAGAGTAAAGAAATAAAAATATTAATAAATAAAAAATAATTTCCCGAATAGGAATTGAACCCATAATCATCGCGTCTACAGTTACACGCATGTGCTACTATTATACTACTACGACGGCCTTAATAATAAATCAAAACCAAATTTTTACAATCAATCTTCTTTCAGGATCCGGGGCAGTGTCTCTAGCACATTTGGACGGTTCAGGAACTGCCGAAGCAGCGGCGGCCATGGTGTCACGGGTCCAGCAATTGGCCATAGGATATCCTGAAGGGCGTCTCGAGTTACAGCTTGTGGGCGGATTCACAGACCCACACAGATACTCAGATGATCTATTTGCTAATATAATGTGTAAGTATTCTTATAATATATATATATAAAATCGCATTTGATTTGTATCGCGCGATTATCGCGTAAATCTGTTATTCAAAATTGTTCATTTAATTATCTAATTTACCCTGTCCTGTTACCCTATACTTTGCACATATTTTTTATATACTGAAATTAGTACTGAAATTAGTAACTGTGGTGCCAATTGTGCCGCAGAGGCACAAAGTGTGACTGCAAAATCGACTGGTTGTGGGTTCGATCCCCACTCGAGGACATAAAATATTTATTTAAATTTATATTTTTATTCCTTCGCTCTGGTGTCGAGGCAAAGCGCGGCGTTGAGTTCCGCCACTCAACACGCAATGCCTCTAGAATTCGGCGGAAAGTGGGGAACAGAGTGTCTTAACACGAGGTTCCTTCTGCCTACCCCGCTGTATGCGGCATACTGCGTGAAGCTGATTTAATTTAATTTTAGTAACTGTTTATATCGAAAATAGATCAAACTTAACACAGCAAACAACTTGATACCAGAACTAAATGAGAAGATATAACCTAAATACCTACTTATTTTTTGCTAAATCTCAATAAAACATAAACTTATAAATAAACGAGTATATAACGCTTATCATTTACAGCGTAATTTAATAGCTATCTTTAGCTAATAATACAAAAAGCTGTTTTGCTTTATCATTCATTAATCGTTTGGATTTTTCCGTACAATATTTGTTTTTTAAATTAACTTTGAAAATAATTTTATTAAGATTATGAACATGAATAGTGTAGATATAAAGATTTAATAATAAATGAGGCCAGTTGTGGTGCAGGGTGCACTAGTGTTTTACTGTAAACGGGACTGATTGTGCGTTCAAGGAAATTTAATATTTGATAAAATTTTTATTTTTATTATTCTGGTGTCGAGGCAAAGTGCGGCGTTGAGTTCTGCCACGCAACTCGCAATGTCTCTAGAGTTTGGTGGAAAATGGGCAATGGAGTCTCTCAACACTAGGTTCCTTTTGCCTATCCTGCTGTGTGCGGGATACAGCTTGAAGATGATAATAATAAATCATTTCGTTTCGGAGTTGAACCCGCAACTATTACGTTAAATAATAAATTTCTCAATAATGTTATGACGACGCTGACCCTCTTACATAACAGTAATTTCGAATATTCTATTGAATGCAAATTTTTGTTAAATTCTCTAGACTAGAAGCTAATAACAATTAGACTTGGTATATTAGAGACACCAATTTCTTGTTTTATTTTTGTGAGAATTATCTCAGCTTAATATAAAATTAAACGTGACGTCAGTTAGAATATTAGTTTAATAATAACTAATAATAAACGATTGATAAAATATATTAAATGTTTTATAACTCTAACATTGTATTAAAATGATTTAATAATGATTTATTATCTAAAGCAAGATATTTTATATATGATTCAATCTTGATTGGATTTGACATTTGACAATCTTCACAGAACTTTAATTTAACATTATTTTTGTAATACGGAATATACACACGTATTCACCAATATTTACTATATTAGGCTAGTATATTAGTAGGCTTTTTTTAAATTTTAAAGTGTTATTTCATTTTTAGATAACATAGAAAAATTAAATTAAACTCTTAAACCAAATTAATAGCATATTATTTAGTTTTTTATATCCCGTAATGTTAAAATTTTATACGTTTTGTAAAAATTATATTAGTAAGCTTTTTACTATGGAGATAACTTTAACAGTTGAAGCTTCATGTGTTCCAGACAAAGTTTACACCACAATTTACATTGTATATAAAGTGTATCGAACGCTGTTTCTATCAAAATTATAATAGTATTTCATATCAAAGAGAGCGAAGTGTGTTAACATCGGTTTTTCTCTGCCTACCCTGTTTTGCGGATAAAGGCTTAGTGTTTTTTTTCGTATTGCGCTGTATTTCGCACGTAGCAGGGTAGGCAAAGGGAACCTGGGAATCTAACATTAAGACGCCGCACTTTGCAGACGAGTAATACACAATACTTATACAAAACATCATTAAATCCATACATCAGACTCCCAGTAATATACACGAGCGTGTCACGGCAAGGTCACGCCGGTGCGCTGTCACTCTGCCAAATGCCCGCAAATTATTGCCAGAACGACGCGTGGGCGGGCCATTGTTGCACGTTACGTATTCCAATTAGTGCCTCAATAATTCCTCTTCGCGTGCAACTTGCGTAATAATGGTGACAATTTCTGTCATTTACAAAATATATATTGACTTTAGTTAAATGAATATTGGATGCTTTGATGTTTAAGGAATGTTTCTTTTAAGTATTTTTGGCGAAATGTCGCGTTTTTTTTTTTGTTTTTTTTTTATTTGGACCTTGGATCGGCTTAAATATCTTTGTTCGTTAGAAAATTCACAAAAAAAATGTTATGGAGGGTTATTTAAAAGTATTTACATGACATTTATTCTTTTCACCTTACTAAAATAAATAACAAACGCAATGAAAAAAGAGATTTTGCTTTAGCTGGACGTTTTTGTATTTATGACATACAAAAAAGTCCAGCTTATTTGTTATTGCCTAGCTGCACATTGTATCCCGCGTACAGCTAAATAAGCAGAAGGAACCAAGTGCTAAGACTCTTCGTACACTCCGTACCCCAATTTTCGCCGATTTTTTTATATATTGTTAGTTCAATGAGGAACTTGACGCCGCGCATTATCTTGTCAAAAGCGAGAAAATGAAAATATTAAATAATACATTTCCACGAGTGGGAATCGAACCCACAACTGTCGCGCTTAGTCACACGCTGTGCTACTGCGTCACGACGGCCTATATTATAACTATAAACTCAATTTTTCCATTAATTATTCCAGCATCATTCCATCGTCTGACCGAAGAAATAGACCTAACATTGGCCTGTTGTTGCGAGCTAAACACAGCTTTAGGGAGTGGGTTCCCAGCCCCCCTGGTCACAGGTGTGGGGGTCGACATAAGGGCAGGCGATCTCTTCCCAGCCACGTTCCCGGATAAGGGGCCAGAACTGTCTCTTAGATGCGCTAGGTACATAACTGGAGGATTACATGCTGCACAGGTATGGATTTTTTTCTTCATATAAATATAGGAATAAAATTGTTTCATATTTATGCTTATATTTTATATATATTTCTGTGAGAATTATATCACAATTATCTATTTTGTAAAGATCTAAAGTAAAATCGCAGCATTTAAATATTATCTTTTTATCTTTTGAAACTATGTAATTCTTTACACAGTTATAATCAATTATAATAATCATAGTTTCTTCAGAGGACTCTAGTAATCTGTCTGTCATCAATCTCATAAGGCTCTATAAAAACGGAAATATAAAATTGTAACTTAATTTAGCTTCATGCCTTATCTCCAGTCAGAGAGAACGGAGCGCCAAACGCTACGGTCTCTACATACCTCTTTCGCCTCGTCCACTGTCATCACGGTCCTCATGCTTTTTACGTGACCTTCCTCCAGTATCTTTGCTACTGTGTTTTCGAAGGTCAACCGAGGTCTCCCCCTATTTCTCTCCACTCACTTTTCCATCATAGATCTCATAAAATTGTGTTCTTAATAATATTGTATCTTTACAATCCTAAAGAAAATGATTAAAGTTTTTATGAGCTGTTTACGTTTATTTATATGTTAATATACAATATTAATACATAAATATTGATTGTGATTGTTCCAGGTGCTTGATATATACGACAACGGCGTGGGCATGTTGCGCATCGGGCCGTTCAACTACGAGCCGCTGCGCGGCGTGGACCTGTGGCTGGAGCAGTCCGACGACTTCATCCTGCAGCACCTCAGCACCACGCCCGCCGTCGAGCCGCCGCACTTTGTGCACAATGTATGTTTTATATATTATTATATATTTTTTTAGAAAACTTATGTTACAGGCCGTCGTAGCGCAATGGCACAACCGTGTGACTATGAACACGACGGTTGTGGGTTCAATTTCCACTAGAGCGATTGAGTTTTTTATTATTTTCATTTCCTCGCTTTGGTAACAAGACAAAAGCGCGGCGTTGAGTTCTGCCATTTAAGAAGCAATGTCTCGAGAATTTGGCAGAAGGTGGGAACGCAGTGTCGTAAAACACTAAGTTGCCTCTACTTACTCTGATATATAAGGAGCGCAGCCTGAATCTAAAAGAAAAACATAAAAAATTAAATTAATAATACTTTTCGTATTTCAGATACGTTCAACACTCAAGTTCATACAGCAACATCCGTTCCCCGCCGTCACCGTGTTCCCGGACAACCGGCCGCACTACTACCGGCGCGACGAGCAGACCGGCTGCTGGGTACATGTTCGATTCTAGTTCAAACTCATACTTTTAATTGAAATATACTAATATTTTCATTGAAATATATGTGATGTTATGGAATTCTTTGATCGTGACGATGAAATAAAAAAGTATTTGTAACCGTAACCGAATACGATATTGAAGTGAAATGTAACATTATAAAACTTATCATTAAATTCCTCAAAAATCTGATTCGGTAACCAAAATTAATGGATGATCTGCAAAAATATTATATCCGCAACCGAAACCGAAACCTATATAGTTTACATTTAAAGACGATGTGTTGCATCCTTGCTTGAAATGTCAGTGAATTTTGCAATTAAATAAACAAAATGCAACTTTATGACACTTGAAACTGATTTGAACTTGAAATAATTTGTTTCTACTTATTTTGAACAAAATAGTTATATTACTTACTTTTTATAAAAAACAAAAGTGACTTTTTCCCCTTTAAGACATGATTTGTGAAACTTTTATTTTTGAGCATGTAATAAAATTATTATTACATAATTAATTGTTATTAAAAAAAGTTTTATTTAAAAAGAGAAAATTTAGTAAAATCTATAACTTTTGGTTATTATAGAAAAATATTTTAATTTAATTAACACATGAATAATACTTACAAGAAAACAATTTATATTGTTATGTTTTTGTTATATAATTTTGGAAAAGAGAAGTTTGGTTTTTAAATTATTCAAAAGCATCATAGTTCGATACATAAGTCCAAATAACTTTTGAAGATCTAGCGCCAGTTTAAACTTAAAATTATTTTAAGTTAGTCCGTTTGAAATATAATTAGAATAGAACCTGAATGATGATTTATGCGCGGCGTTAACTTCCGCCACTCAATACGCATTGTGTCGAAATTTCGTGGCGTGAGGAACGTAAGGTTTCCTCTGCCATTTTAGCTTTATGCGGGATACTGAGTAAAGTAAAAAAAAAGGTGAATAAAATTATAATATTTTTATATCATGTTTCGTTTTGATTTATACCACAAAATGAAAAATGCGTTAAGTGTTGCCAGTGTATGTTATGTTATAGATAAAACATACTTAAATAAGAACACATTCCAGTGTATATTATTTTTTATTTTTAAATCTTACATTTTTAATTAATTTCAATGACGTTTAAAATGTATGAACATTATAATATGATAATTTCCTTTAAATTATGATAAAGAGAATTTGATTTGTAAATTTTTGTGATTAAAATAAAATAACTGTTATTTTTTAGTTTTATACAATTTTTGTTATTATGACATAATAATTAAAACATAGTTTAGATATAATATTATATGTAAATATGCTTTAGAGTTACTCTTAAGTTAAATGTATTGTATATTTTGACATATCATCATAAACTAGAATGAATTGTTGAATTTAATAGTTATTTAGAATTGCATTCTATTCATTATTTTTTCTCGTTGGTATCATTTCAATTTTAATTGAATATTTTCATTTCTTAAATATTTTATATAAAATCTGTTTTTTCCTTTATATCTATTAAAAATATGTAAGGTAGCTTTATATGGGTAATAATAAAAAATGCGCTGTAAATATATTAGCGACTTTAGAAAAAATATTAGATACGGCGTTAATAGTTATTGTTTTTGAAATATAATGAATATATTGAAAGTTCCATAGACTTTTGTTGTTTTATTTCATATAATTCATGTTACTTCTTATTGTAAACGTGATGGTTGTGGGTTTGATTTCAAATGCAATTTGATTCTCTATTATTTTAGAATTATTTTTATTTCCTGGCTATAGTAAGATGACAAAGTGGGGCGTTGAGTTCCGCTACAATACGCAATGTGTAGAAAATTTGGCACAGCGTGGGGAATAGTTTTTTTTACAGTGGATTCCCTCGCGTGAATCAGCGTGAATCGACTGCATAATTTAAATTATTGACCTATAGATGAAATTGAACAACATAACTTATGTTTGTCTATAACAATTGATATTTTCCAAGGTGGTGAAGCCGATATGTAATATAGTCCAGGCCGTCGTAGCGCATTCGCACAACAACTGATTATAAACATAATGATTTATTTTGATTCCGAGACGAGGAAATTATTATATTTAAATTATTGTAATTTCCCCGGTTTAATAAATAAAGCGCCGCGTTGGATTTCGGCACTCAAGACGAAATGTCTCCGAAAAATTAGGCAGTGCGTGGGAAAAGAATTGTCTTAATATTAGGTTCCCTATGTAATCTGCAATAAAAAAACAGACTTAGTCTTGTTTTTCTTTGATCCCATTAGTATGGTGGAACATTAAAAATAGAAGAAAAACTATGCTTATTTTTTTTCTTCCCGCTTTATCCTGCACTACTACGGTAAGCAGAAAGCACGTGGAAACATGACAATTTCGCGTTAAAACATGCCGTTCTCATTAAGACACTTCCGTTTTCTCTTTGCGCCGAATACTGGAAGCATTGTGTGTTGAGTGGCTGAACTCAACACCGCGCTTTGCCGCATTACTAGAGCAAAGAAATGAAAAATTCGGCGCGCTTTTGCCTTTAGCCCACGACTGTGTTAGTGGCTTCGACTGGCCGCGAAAGCCAGAGGACCTGGCGCACCCTGGAGGAGGTCTACGTCCGACAGGGGACACGAACAGACTGAGTTAATATTTAATCACTAAAGAGTTAGATCGACATATATCTAAAGCGATTATAGTATAAAAAAATTAACATATGAGAATTTGACCTGGCACCTAGGCTAGAGTATAGCCAATAAAGTCACATACAGAATCATTCCTAAAGAGCTACATCGAAATTTAGAAATGTTTAAAATGTGTCTGTTTCTATATATGTAAAAAACACTTTAAAATATATATTAAATATTGTATTAAAAAAAATTACGATATCTGGCAACACTAAACACAAAGATTTATGGTTTGCATTTTACATTATAGTTTAGAGCAATAACGTTCAAAAGTTTAGTAACGTAACCTTATTTTTTTATAACGCCGCAATATATTGTCTATGTGCTTTATTTTGACAGCTGGTTCCTTGGGACGTGAGTTTAGTTGAGTTTATTATTGTTGAAGTATAACTTTATTATCGAGATATACTGAAACTCTAGAAAGTGCTCAGACAAAGAAATATGGAAAAACCTACAGTCACTGAACAACCCCCTCCTTATTCCGCTTCTGTGCCATCGGGTAATTATTTTTTATAGTGAATCATAATTTTTACATAGTTTCGAGATAAGGTTTTTTTGTATTGCGCCACTTTTAATTGTTGTTATATTATATGGACATTTTTTTTAACTATGCGTTAATGCTTAATTTCATTAGTGTCTGTTGACCAAAAAACAACTTATATGTATTAACAAATAATTTGTCTATGTCGCTATTTATTCCTCATAAGTTGTATTGTTCTCATTTCTTTTGGAACGTCAACGATAAACATTATTGTAAATATTTTTGGTTGATTTTTATTTTTTTGTTCCTTTTCGTAATAGTATTATTATACTAGTATACCTATTATAATAGTTCTCAGAACAGCAGAATATTTTCCTGTTCAGTTTATTCAAATTGACACATAACTATTTAACATACTTAACTATATATAAAAAAAATAAACATCTTTAGACAATCTTTGAAAAAGCTATTTGACCTTTACCATTTCATTTGCATTTTTGGACTGTTTTCAAACCGTGGAGGATATTCAAAAACTTGTAATGTAAATTAGTTCTCAGGATTTCTCTTTAATAGAAACATATTTTATTTTTGGATTTATATTATTGTTCCAAACAGTACTAAACTTTGTTTTGTTATATTAAAAATTCTTATAAACACAAATACACCAAGTTACATCAATTTATTCATCATTCAATATAGAAAAATATGAAATGTACAATAGTCACATATACATAGTCATATATACATAGTCATATATACTAATAATATGAATTGTGGCTGTCCTGAAGTTGTAGATGGATGGCGCAGATTTCATTTAGTGAATTTTTATTATTTTTTATTTACTCCCTTAGTATACAAAATACATAATTCTTTGACCACACTGTACTACTTGTCAAGCATAAGTGTTATGGGCTATAATAGTTGTAGGTTACTTTTCTCCACCAAATGATACAAGTGGTATACAGGGTGGAAGTGTAAGCACCACATTAAATGAAACCACAGTTTTAACTACTCTATAGAAGCCTAATATAAATCAGAAAAAAATAAATTCCAAAAAATTAGAAAGTTATTTTTTCAAACAAAATAAATAATAAAATTGTCGTTATAAAATAAAACGCCATTTGTAAGGACGATGCACGCACACATAAACCTATCAAAGGAACACCACCGCACACGCCTCATTCCGAAATCGAGTCTTAGGTATTGGCGATAAAGTTCAAAGTTGTTTAACATTTAGTAGTATTTTTGTAGTAGTAAGTGTTTACGTTATTGGGATCTATACGTAATCGCGTCACACGAAATACAGGTATGGATAAAAATCGTGAAATGAAAAAAAAATCCTACGTCCAAACTATTGAGGCATCTTGATTAATTTCTTTAGGTATAGGTTTGGAATATTTTACCCTATATGCTGTTTCCGTAAATGGAGCGCTGCCTCTTCCACCTTGTAGAATGTGCTTGATGCCTAAACTTAAATGGTTTACTTGTAACCTATGAAGAGTTGTAATATTCAGGTCCCGGCTCCATTATCACACCATCACCACCATATTGTTGACATCATAATATTCCATTATCACCTATCAACAATAACAGCTTGTGTCATGTCATGAGAATACCATTGTTAAGAGTGGTTTAGTTTCCGATTTTATTACATAGTTAGTTTGTTACAGCTAAACCTAATAACTATTTTAAAAATAAACATATTATGTTTCATATTATTAAATGAAATGAATGGTGCTTGTAAAATTAAAGATAAACTATGACTAACCCTTTGTATAAACATGATTTGTGTTGATAAGAGATGCATTTGTTAAAGTATCTTTATTTATTTATTAATTGGTATAATTAATTATAAATGATTAAAAAAATGTTGTTTTATCAAGTTCAAAGAAATAAGAAATGCCAAAACAAAAATCAAATTTTAGAATTTTTTGAAGCCATCCTAGCACACACAACACTCAATCCCAGTAAGTTAACATCAGTCAATCAGACAGTAAAAAGCGACCACTATAGTGGAGTGGGACAACGTTTAACTATAAGCCCAGTGGTTGTGGGTTCGATCCCCGATCGGGCGAAATATTTTATTTAAATTATTTTTATTTCCCTGCAGATAAAGTATGTCGTTAAGTTCCTCGAGTTAACACGCACTCTCTAAATCGAGTGGAAAGGTTATTTATCTATAAGTATGTATACCTGATAGAGCATGAAGCTAAAATTAAATAAAAAACCACTCATTGATTTTAAATTGACATTGCAATGTGATGTAACCACAATAATATTGTACTTTATAATGTAATTGCATACGTCCAACTATATATAAGTATATAAAATAATATAATATAGATTACAAACATGTTATAAACAAAACAAAATTCCCTGTTTCAGGTCAACCACAACCACATTCATATCCGCCGCCACCTCCTCAACCGTCAGCGTTTCCACCCCCGCCACCCGGCTACACCCCCTACGGTAATACCCCCCAAGCTACAGCGTTCGTGCCAAACTATGGAGCTACCAACATTATAATACCTCCACCTATAATCGCGGTAGGAGCATGTCCAGCTTGCAGGGTTGGTATCCTTGAAGATGATTTCACATGTCTAGGCATTTTGTGCGCTATCCTTTTCTTTCCTATTGGAATTTTGTGCTGTCTCGCCCTGAAAAACCGAAGATGCTCGAATTGTGGCGCTATGTTCGGATAGAAGTTTTTTTAAGTGGGCTCCATACTTAATTTCTCGTTAGGGTTGCCAGGTTCTGTATCATTCTATATTTTTTTCGAGTGAATATTAATGTTCTTAAAAGTCGATATTTATTGATTTTGTAAATTAATAACACGGCAATATTAATGGGATTATAATATAAAATAAAGCAATGAAAGAGAAGACCGTCCAGCATTTCACATTTTTGTATACTAGAGGACTTTATAATTATCGTAACCTACCAATCTCTGAAACAGACAATGGAGCCTTAAATTGCTGAATGTCAATTTGTTAGATGAAAAGAGTTCAATTTAAAAATTAATTCACGTACGACGTCATCAGTGATGTTTTAGTCGTATTAATTGTACCAAAACAAAAAAAAACAAAATATTTTTTTGAATTGATTATAAATAAGTGAACTGATTTTTTTAGACAATAGAGAACAAAATTGACATAGAAATATTTTAAATAATTCTATATGTATTTGCTTAAATTTTATTTTGGTATAGTTGTGCATTGTGTACAATGTCTTAGAAATTTCTAACGCCATTAAGCGATACAATTAAATGAGACTATATTTGATAACTTTTCTTTTAAACTAGAAAAATATAAAAAAGACAAACGTAATTGTAAAACCAAACTTAATATATTACTGCATTTTAATATAATGATATAAAAAAATGTGTTCTACATTTTATATCATAACTATATTTTTTTAAATAAACAACGTTGGGAGTATGGAATTATAATCTAAAACATTATTTTTCTGATACGGCACAATGTCACACTGTAAAGACGATGATAGTGGATTTCACCCATTGGACACGCAATATGTGCTTGGGGAACGGAGTCTTAACTCGAGGTTCCCTCTGACTGTCATACTATATGCGGGATACAGCGTGAAGCAAAAAACAAAAAAAATCGTACTAGTTAAAGATTCGTTGCTTAAAATTTATAATTTTTCTATTATTTTTTTACATTACATATAACATAACAATTTCATCATCTCTATCATCATATTTGTTGCGGATTCATTTCGGTGTTTTAGTTTCACTTTAAAAATAAATTATAATCTTTTATTAGTTCTCTTAGTTTTTATTGAATTATGAGTATTTTTTTAATTACCATTTTTTTAAACGACGATTTAAAAACTATAATCAATTGGTCTTATATATGTTACCGGGAAGGCATTGTAAAGAATACCGAATTATATAGATTTCCGGTAATATGGTATAATGAAGTTTGTTTCGCGTATAAGCTAAGGTTTTGTTTTTAGAAGGATAAGGCGGTTATGATCATTATTAAAAAAAATATTCACGTTATCCAAAAATCTTTTTCTTTTAATTTTTGATCTTCAGTTATTCTATTATAGTCAGATTTTGTAGCTGTGCCTAATTACTACATATTTATTATAATCGCCTTAAGTGAATCAGCCAAAGGTTTTAATGTTGTTAGAGAGCCATTCATAAACTACATCACACGATAAGAGATGGGCAACAAAGTGTGTCATTTTGTGACAAGGGATACACAGTACGGTACAGTACGGCCGATAAGTCGTGGCTCCACTGAAGTTAACTGCAACTGTTTGCGGAGACTCGATTTTATGATTTTTTCTTATTTTTGATTATTTTCTCGCAAAGTGTACATTGTGTAAAGTTCACAAAGCGTAATTTTACGGCACAACAAATCGGCCGTACTGTATGTGACGTCAAATTAGACAGTTGGTTCCTCTTATCAGCTTTGACAATAACATAAAAACTGATAAGAGAAACGTATTATAAAATCTGACAGTCTATCTAGAAAAAAATATATGACTCTTGTGAAGTGGTTTATGAATAGCCCTAAGGCGCTTGATGTTGGCAAAATTGTTAATGCAACTTAATGTGATAAGGAGGGTAGAATATTTTATTTTACATATTATATTATCTTTATATAAATATTTATATGTTATTGTGCTTTCACCACATTGTTAAAACTACAGGTGATTTGTTTAAATGTTACTGCTTGAAAGACTTAAAGTAATTATTGTTAAATAATATGTGAATATTAAAAAAAAAACAGCTGTTAAGAGTAGTTTTTTTTCCTAAACACTTGTTAATGGTAAGTGAGAGCACTGTAACTATAGATCGAATATTAATATTAAAATTATATTGCTTATTAAATCGCATATTGCTTTCCTTTATAAAAACAAAGAACTTATTAGAGTTAAGTTGTTTAGAAATATTTTCACAGATGTCACTTGGGTAATAGAATATGGCGGCTAGTTCTAATAACCGTTACTAGATGGCGAAAAATAAAAAATCTAGTTAAATTATAATTAAATAACCAAGATTATAAAAAAAACTATTGTAATTACGTTATCCTGCTCATTTATGTATTTAAATATACAAAATAAATGATGCTTTCTATAGAATATTAGAATAGAAAAATTAAAAATTAAAACTGTAGTGCAAAATATAAAAGTGCCATTAACAATAATGTATTGCCATGTATAAAATTGTTATACTTAATCTATACGTATTCGTACGTATTTTTGTGTTTTATTAAACATACCATCATATCGATATTTTTTTATCAGATATCGTTGTTTTTCATGAAAAAGAAATTTGTTATAATATTATTCTAAATGCCTTTATTGATAAGTGATGTTATATCTACATACATACTATACGTATAAACTTATTATGATATTATACAAATATCTATTAAAGTTACTATTTGTATTACGTATTTTCCAATTAAAGTTTGGAGGAATATCTTATTTTATTTATTTTATCCCAATTTCTGATTAATACATCTGTATAACTAGCTGCCCATCCGCGGCTTCGTCCGCATAGCACCTACACCATATGTTTTATTATTCTGCATTTGTAGCAGATTGATTATATAATTTATAGATTATAAAATTTTTATATTTAACAATTTTTCATAATTTTGAGAAATTGCAAGCACTATGTGGCTGCTTGAGAGGATGCCATCGGCGGCAAGGGCGCTCCACGTCGATCTCGAGCCTAGGCATGCTGCCGTAAGCCGAGCGTTCATTTTTTTTAATTTTACATTTTCTCGAAAAATATACGTCCGAATTACATATATTAAAATAAAAGCCAAAATATGTTTTCTTAAAATTTCCTTGCTGGTGGAATAACTTTTTTCCGTAAGTTTCAATATCTTTGTCAAATAAAAAACTTGTTCCCAGTTATTGTTTTTTTCGTTATTTAGGCTAACTAAGAATTAAACCGCAATGTTATATAGCCGTTGTGCTACAGCATTTGTGCTTTGACTAAATTGTTACTACAGGTGTTTAGCACACTTAATGTTAGAACGATTAATATAAATTATTCCAAAAGATATTAGTGTTTGTCATGTTACAGTTGAAAACTTATTTCAATTTCATATATTAAAATTTAAAGCGTAATTACTGCTGTAGTATAAAAACAGGCGTATCAGTCACAAAATATCTAAGCAGAGTTTTGACTGCAATTTTCTACTATGTCGTAATGGTTACTTCTACCAGAAACAGATATTGGTCCTTTCATTGGAATAGGTTACTCATATACTTTTTTATTTTATTCTGTATTTATGTGTTGAGTTGCAAAACTCAACGCCGCGCTTTGCTTCAACACCAGAGTGAAGCAATGAAAATAATAAAAGTCGCACAATTGTTTCCTGCGCCACGCCATAAAATAACATTAATTAAAATAAAATGACATTTATCATATATATAAATTCAGAATAATTTTAATATGCTCAGTATAAAAAAAATATTTAGGGCTAAAGTGCTTTTTTTGTACCCCTCTTGTAAAGCATAAATTTTTAAACTCATTTTTATTCATATCAAAATTAAAAATATACTATAGGTAAAACTCTGTGTCACGACTCACTCACGGATGGTGGTAAAATACTAATTGTAAAAGTTGTTTATAGGTTCGATTTTTGCTCAGAAGAATATAAAATATTTATGGTGATTAGACAATGAGCAGCGCTTATCATTTGACCAATACTATGTCTAAAGTAGATTAAAAGTAGGTAGCAGAAAAGTGTATCATTAGTCCCTTTCTGTTTCGTTTATATGCATCAACTAAGCATCATAGAGTAAAAAAAAAAATTCAGCAAAATATAGAAAAAAAAACAATATAGAAAAAACGATTACATTTTATTTATAAAAGAGTTATAAGTATTATATTTTATGGAGAAAGTAAGCCTTTTAATATGAAATATGGGTGACAAGTTATAAGAAAAGCGTATTGGCTGCGCACTCGCGATAACATTGCCCATTGAACGAATATATTGGTTGAGGAAGTCGGGCTTGAGTTATTTATAAGTTAAAAGTCAAGCCGTCGTGGCGCAGTGCGAAAGTGCTTGTTGTGGGTTCGATTTCCACTCAGGAGAATTTATGTTTAAATATATTTAAATCTTTTTCAGTTCCTCTATAGAGGTAGAGAGTTCCTAATGTTAAGACATTCCGCTTTCCACACACCGTCGAATTCTCGAAGCATTGTTGATTAATGGAACTGAACGCCTCGCTTTGCCTACATATTATAAATAAGTATCTACATATATTAGGTATAATATCATATAAATTTATTTAGACACTTTTCACCTGAACAGTAGCGGTCTAACCCCATCACAGACCCGGGGCGGCGTAGTTGGATGAGGCCAGTGTAAAAATATTTTTACATGTCACAATTTTTCTATGTTCAAATTAGTGTGTACATTTATTTTGTTGACATCTTGTAATAAACTTTTGGATAAGCTTGCATAAACATAGAAAATATCAAAACAACGTGCTTTACCCTTTATTTGGAATCGGCCATCCTCGTATTCCAGCGCCAAGTGAGACGATCTTGGTTTGTCCCTATATCTAATTTTGCCCGTGCCAGATCTTTGACGACGGTTGTCCACCACGTTGCTTGTCTTCCTCTATCCCTTTTTGTGACCGGGATAGTCAGGGCAGTTTTTATGGTCAATTCTTATGGGTTCTTACGGGTATCTCATGCCCGTTCCATCGTAAGCAACTTTCCACCATGTTATCTACTTATTGGGTGCGACCTTGAAGAACCACCCACATACTATGTATAAAATATAATATTATGTTACATGTATCCAACTCTAGTTCTTGAACACCTCGTTGTTCTAATTGAAAGTGCACACTGTACATTGGGAACCACTCCTTCATCAGGATAGGCAGTGAATAACCCAATATGTTCAAAGAAAAGACTGACACAAGGTTGCATATTGTCCCCCACATTTTTTTACATATATGCAGAATATATTATGTGGAAAGCTATTGAAAACTGGGGAAAAGGGCTTCCTATTAGTGGAAGGAAAATATCAAATCTTCGATATGCTGATGATATCGTTCTTCTGGTAACATCCATAGATGATATGCATGACCTGTTCTAGAGACTCGGGGAAGAAAGTAGAAACATCAATCTCGCAGTAAACGGAGTTAAAACGAAGGTGATGATATTAGACATAACCGGAAATCTATCGAATACAACCTGCAATATTCTTGGAATTGATATCGTTCACCGCTATGTGTACGTGGGCTCCCAAATTTGCAGCGATAGTAGATGTGTCATCGAGATAAAAAAAACAAATTGGAATAGCAAAAGAATATGTGGCTCATTTAAATAACATATGGAAGAAAAGAGGAATTGATATTAAAACCAAAATAAAATTGGTACGAGCACTGATATTCCCTATCTACTTGTATGGAGTAGAGACATGGATTCCGGCAAGAGAAAGACACAGAATTGATGCATTCAAGATGTGGTTCTGTGGATGTATGCTTAAATGCAGGAATGGAACCTTGGACTGCGAATCGCACCACTTCATCGATCGTGACGCCGTTCCAATTAAAAAATCGATTGCCCACTATTGGCACCGTGCACGATTACAGCGCCACCCAGCGTACTCAAATTTGTGGGCTCTGACGCTTTGACATATGATGGCGGGATTATTTAAAAATATTCGTAAAATACTTTCAAATTCTTTTATATTACTTAATTACTGTGATTTGGGTGGAAAAAATGTCGATAAATCATTTCTGGTTATTCAAATTGAGAGAGGTAAGTAATCTCTAATCAAAATTTTGTTTTATTTTGGTTATATCAGAATTTGTTTACTACTTTTTTAGTTTTACTGAAAAATAAAGAAACAAAGCAAATTTAATGGTAGTTAGTATAGTAGTTACCTAGTTTTGATATTATTATAATAATTTATTTTCTAAATAAATGATTATTATAATATCAAAACGTGAACGAAACGAAATGTGATTTAAGAAAAAAAGTAATTAAAATAAAAAAAACTATTAATACTGTATTTGTGATTGGTTGCTAATGTTTTCAATAATAATTGGAAATTGTTGAATGTTACACCTGCAAGATCTATAAGTTGCTCATGATTACAGATAGATGAAAACCCAGTAAAATATTTTTTTTTGTTGAAATCGCCACATCTGTGTATGTTTTTTTTGGGGATTTTCATATTTTGTTCTTCATTTTATTGTAATTTTTTAAATAAATAGTTGAGTTGTCTATTTCTGTTTGTATTTCTGCACCACATACTTCGCTATAAATATATCTATTACATGTAAATGTATTTGTTGCATTGTAGAACAACTGCAACTGCTGTGACTCATTTTTAATAACTTAGTAAAACGATAAGTCGAACAGATTGCTTTGACATTAATAAGTGACAAAGCCTACATTTTTTCTACTTTTGGCCACCATGAGCGCTGCGAGCGTTTATAATACTGTCACCTAGTACTACGCTGCCAATATGCTAACAACGCGTTTTGTCATGTTTCAGCCATACAATGAGCAAAAGTGACCAAAGCTTTGACAAACGAATTTTAACAATTCCTTTATAAATCAGTCTATGCATTCTAACATTGGCCGACCTATTTTATATTTGATCGATAATTTATCACCATAAGCTAGTTCACCCGCTATAGTAATATTAGTTCCGAGTATAAAATATAAGTAAGGCTGTGGTATTTTAAACGTAGTTTTATATTTTCATCAAGAAAGAAAAAAACTACGAAACTTTACGAAACATTAGAAAGATGAAGTAATAAAATAATTTGAATCTGAAAAGCCTTGTTCTTCAAAGACTTGCATAGGAGACGATCACACCACAACTCCCCCCCCCCCACGCGTTAGTCCGCCACTGCACCTTTGTACATCCTAAAAATCAATATATTGGCACTATAAGTAATTTGATATATAATATGAACTTTGCAATAACCACAAACAAACAAGCAAACGTCGTATTTTATAAATATTATGTATGACGAGTGTCCTACACGTGCAGTAGCGAGTTCATTATGAATGCTATGTATTTTTTAATGAAGCCAGAGCTAAGCCGGCAGCAGGCACACATTCTGTGAATGTTCTCGTTAAACCGAATTTCGTCTCAGTTAAGAACGTACCTGAGTTTTTAATTATATTTTTAATATTTTCTAAAGAAATAGGCGAGCTTTTAATTTATTTTCTTCGTTAATTACATATTTATTTAAGCCTTTTTGCTGACATATAATTTTGTATCACGTTTTTACGTACTTGTAGCGCAAGGGGAATAGAAATATTGTGAAGAATTAATAAATCTATCGACAAGGACTCTGCTCTCTATTTATTTTGTACTAGCTTTTACCTACGGCTTTGCCCCCATGTTCATGTAGAAATAGCTAAAAGTTATGTGTGACACATTTTAGATTAACGAAATGTAACGTAATGATAAATTGACTGTTCCATACAAAAATATTATTTCCACAAACTCTTCGGCTCTATATAATTATATTGAGTGGGAGTCGAACCTACAACATGTCAACCTGTATTGTTTTACAAATAACATTTCTTTACTTTTTGTAATTAAATAACTATAGCAACCATATAATTTAATATAGTTTATAATGAAAACAAAAACTATTTGTTTCCTACAGTAGATAATTATTAAAGAAAAATTTTATAAAATTTTCACCATCAACAAACTTCATATTTCATAATACAATAAAAATAAAGTTTTAATCGACTTACCCAAGGTCCAACAACTAGGTACAATGTAGGCCACTTTATTATTTTTACATCGCGTGGTGCTCTAACCACGTGGGATTAATACGCAATTTAGAAAATGGCTACGCTACTTCATAAAGTGTTAATTTATTAACTAAAACGGTATGCACGTTTTTACAACGTTGCGTTGCCGAAGTGGCCTCACAGTATGAAAACAGTGTTCGGCGTTAAGTAAACAAGGCTTGATAAAATAATCGGGACTTGTTTTTTCTTTTATGTTTTTTCTATGTAAACTCGTACAGCGGCATGTATAGTTTTATTAATAATTTGACTTTTCCTTATAATAATTTGACTTTTCCTTATATTGTTTTTAGAAGTGATTTATATTGAGTGGGACTGACAAAATGAAACATTTTCTTGTTTCCGCCCACGTTAAGGTCCGCCTTCGCTAGGTTTTATTAAAAACTAACATTCGTTTGTTTATGTAAGGATAATAAAACATATATTTATATTTTTCTAGAAAATATTTGCTTTTTAGAACATACAAGAATCTCTAGAATTTTAGAATAGACGGATAAATGTTAAAGTATATTAATATAACTTTTCTTCTTATATTTTTTCTTCATTTTCACTCAATTTACGTAGTAAAAAGGAAATTTTATTGTTAAAATACTCCATAATCATTTATTTTCTCCTAGAAAAGGAAACGACGATCTATGTATAAGTTGTTATTAAATACAATATTTTATCAGAAGTTTGTAAATTTTATTATTAGAAACAAATAAACAAAAAATATATTTCATAAATGTATCTGGCATTGACAACTCCTTATATCGGAATCCAAAGGTCATGGAAGGATGCATAAATCTATTAATTTTAGCTTCATGTTTTATTTAAAGCTTTTATTTATACTAAACTTTCATTCCCCCCTCCGAGTGAAAATCAAACCCACAATCGTCGCGTTTATAGTCAAGTATTTTTAGGGGACTATTTGCAGCCAGTTTACATAACAAAATAAATAAAATAAGAACGTAAGGCCAGTCGTGGCGCAGGGGCACAAGTGTTTTACAAGTGTGTCTTAACACTGGGTGTTCTGGTCTCCCCTCTGTCTACCCTGTTGAGTGCGGGATACAACGTGAAACTGATAAAAAAGTAAGTGCCCTTTGGTTAAGTTTTTTTTGAACTGACTTTTATACAAACCCAGATCCCTCTGCCTACTTTGCTAAAGTAGGCAGAGGGATCTGGGAAACTAGTGTTAAGACACTTCGTCTTATTAAAACATTTTCGTTCCCCGCTTTTAGCAGAATTCTGCAAGTATTGCGTGTTGAATTCAAGAATAAAAATATTCCATTCCGCGAGTGGGAATTGAAGCCAAAACTGTCGCTTTTACAGTCTTGTCCCCTACGCCACGACGGCCTCTCAATTTTTTTAATAAAGAAATACTTTAATTCGATTTTTTTCGTATTATTTTGATTGGATTTTTTCTTCGTTGATAATAAATTATTTCTTCTGTCATAGATAATCCCTCTGGTCTTTTCCATCAGAGATTAACTTCCAAATCTTTAATAGCTATAAATGTACGAGTACGTAGGCCGTTTAGAAATATAAATTTCATTTGCGGCAAATATTCGTAGATGCTCGTAGAGCAGACTAATATTTACCACTGAGGAAAAGTTAATACTACACTTACCAGAGTAGTCAGAGACAAATCTGGGAACCTAGAGATAAGATACTCCTTTCCCATTTAGACACTGCCGTTGCCCACTTTCCGCCGGATTCTGGAAGCATTGTGTGTTGATTGGTGGAACTCTACGCCGCGCTTTGCTTCATTACCAAAGCAAAGAAATAAAAATACGAACAGCCTCATTTGTCTCTACAACGCCGGTAGTGGGGTAAAAGCAAGTGTATTTAACTATTACTTCGTTATTCTAGAATTATTACTGCAAATAAATATGAAATTCATTATATTTAACGCGATTGTATTCAATGTTTAAACTTGTTCACATTTCCACACAATTAATGCATGTTTCAAAGGAAACTATAGTAGAATATATATTATTTGGGGTTATTCATAAATGGAATCTTGTATTGAAATACAAATGAAAATTACATTTAAATTTAATTTATTATAATAGTTATCGTTTGTTTTAATAATAATTGATCACGTTCAACGAGCTAAATGATATTGTTATACAAAAGTTTGATTTAGTATGCTGTGAAAGCTTCCTTTATAAATTATATTTTATTATATAATTGAGGCCAATTGAGGCCGTCGTAACTAAGCACAACTATGCGAGTGTTTCACGACGGTTGTGGGTTCAATCTCCACTCGGAGTAATAAATTATTATTTAATAATATTTTCATTTCTGTAATTTTTTATATTTTTTTTTATTTTTATTATATTTTTTTTGTATTTTTTTATGTATGTATAAAGTTCTTTTTTTTGTATTCACTCCATGTTTGATGTATAAGTGGAAACTTTATTGGCTAATGTAATGTAGATATGTATTAGCTTCAAGTATTGTAAGTGCTGTTTGTTTCCCAATATAAAATAAATAAAATAAAAATTTCATCACTCTGGTAACAAGGAAAAACGCATTTTGCCTTGTTACTTGTGTTTGCGTTAAGTTTTGCTACTCAAGATGCAATCAAAGGAAAGTTCGGCGGAAAGTGTTAAAGGTTGTGTATTAACACTAATAAAAAGTCCACTTAATTAAAAATCAATTACCAGAATTCTTTGAGCAAATAACCTATAAACATGTGAAACAATTGAACAGCGAGTAGGTAGTTAGTTTTTAAATAGGGCAAGCGGAGCTTTGTTCTGCGTAGTTGTCTGTGCCGGAAGGTAGATCCGCGCGGCAGATAGCGACTCTATGCCCTTTGTTGGTGTTCATAGAAATATAAATGCGGAGAACTGGACGTTTATTGTATTCCTGTAAATTTACTAATCTACTATTTACTAAAACAGCATATATATAGATTAATATAAGCAAGAAGAATAAAATATTTTAAAATACAAATTCAATATACTTACAGTCCATAATTAAAGACTTCTATAGAAAAACAATCAATTACTAGCAATGTGAGTTTCAAAGCTTATAATTCTTCAAAATATTATTTTTGCATTAAACTACCAACAGGAGGCAAGTCGTGTCACAGGGGCACAAAGTGTGACTGTAAAATCGACCGGTTGTGGGTTCGAATCCCGTTCGAAGAAATTAATTATATATTTAAATTTACATTTTCATTTCTTCGCTCTGGTATCGAAGCAAAGCATTGCGTGTACCGCCACTCAACACGCAATGCCTCCAGAATTGGGCGGAAAGTGGGGCACGGAGTATCTTAACATTAGGTTCTCTCTACCTACCCTCTTGTGTGCGGGATGAAAGAACCGGTCGATTGATATTCTTGTATATCAGACCCTTGAGTTTGGGGGAATGATAATCTAGTATATAACAAATGAAATCTTCAATCCTCTGTTGTGTAAAGGAGTAAATATATTGAAATAAAAATAAATCAAAATCACAAAAAAAAAAAAACCGAAAGGGAAAAAAGAGCAGAAAGTCCGTGGTGTTTTATTTATGATAATAAAATAAAATCTAGTATACCGCAAACGCGATATTTTTTTTGGTTTGTTGACATTTAAAAATTTTCTATTGTAAAAATATCATTTCCAACATTTTACTAACATAATTTATAGTTTTAGTACTCACAAAACCTATCACACTAAATTAAAGTAATTACATATCGAAAGCTTCACGTCCTTCGAAGTTTTCTACATTTGCGTGTAACCGCATTTGCGTACTAATATATGTTTAAACTTGCCTAATTTTCCTTAAAAGATAAGCTTATAGGATTTTGTACTTTAAAATTATAGGGAAAAGATCAAAATTTGCATTAATTGTTGTATTGCGGCGTATGTTTTGAGGCAACTTGGGTACGCTTCGTTAAACCTATTCGAGTAGTAACTAATGGTTGTATCAACTGTTATCATTAAGCTGAAAAATCTGAAACAAATTATTAGAGCTGCTCACTTTTAATAATTAACTATTATAATAATGTGATATATTTCCACTTTGCAGCTCCTTTTAGAAATTATAAACGCGTTTATAGGTAAATACGACGGTTGTAGATTTTTACCTACAACCTTCGTGTTGTCGTATCGTGTCGTGGGTCTGGCAATAAGGTAAAACCGGTGCGGCATTCACGTCCGCCACTCAATAAGTAATGGCTTGAAAATTCGGCAGTGGGAAACAGAGTGTCTTATCACTCTTGTTACTAAATACCACGCTTTCGCGCGAAGTTAAAAAAATATTCCTTAAGAAAATGGACACCCTACAGCTTGTTACCTTAGGTACAACTCCAATGCTGACTGACTCGCCTTACATCGTTCGTATTTACTTTGAACATTTACATTTCTCTTCATATCTAACTCATATTTGTGATATTGATATATCACCACGAGTGGTGCTTAGGAAATTGAATTATTAGAAATTCGACTTAGTTTTGCAAGCTCAACTTAATTTTGAAGTTCTAAACGTACGTAGAATTGAAAATAAACAAACCGTCGAAAAAAAGTGTTAGCTGAATAAATTAATTAAGACAATAAACTATAGCTTTTTTCTTTTTTTCTTTGTGATATTTCATTAATAAATCGCGTAAAAGAACAAACTCGGGCAGTTAATGTTTGCGTAGTATTCGTTGAATTGATATATTTTGCCTCAATAAATAAAAATAAAACTGAGTTCATATAAGAGAGACTTGACGCTTAGAAAATATTGAATATGCAAGAATTAATTGAAATTTAACAACGATATAGGTTAGAGAACGTTTTATTTTTTATTTAGTTGTATAAAACCATGAGTAGGCCTTGGTATTTTTTAGTTTCAAGCTGTAATAGGGTAGGCAGAGGGAACCTGGGAACCTAGTGCAACGATATTTCGTTTTCCATTAAGACACTTCCGTCCCCAATTTTCTGCCGATTTTCAGAGGCGTAGCATGTTAGCGTGTTGAGTGACGGAACTCTACGCCGCGCTTTGCCCGTTACCAGAGTGAGGAAATGAAAAAAAAATCTTCTTTTGTGTCTATAAATTAAAAAAACATAGGAATTATTACATAAAATTATGTATTTATTTTAAAATAAACTATTAAACAATATTGTTTGTATGTTCACATTTCTTTAAGTAATAGATAATAAAGATATTATTTAGTAGTGTGTAATCAGAAAGTGAGTGATTTCGTGGTTCGCTGGTCAGGAACCAAACCAGTGTCATTCATATCCACTGAGCTATATTGATAGCTTTCATACATACCTATAAAGTAAACTAAACTAGCTTCACGCTTTATCCCTAGCGTGGTAGTCAGAGAGAACGGAGCGCCAAACGCTCTCTATATTCCTTTTTCGCCTCGTCGTTCATGACAGTCATCAACCTCTTCATAGATGCCCTCCATATACATATCACTTTTTTGAATGAATTATTATTAATATTTTCCCCACTTTCAGCAGAAAGTGGGGAACGGAGTCGTAGTCGTAATACGGTATCTTCGCCTGCTGTATGGTAAAGAAAGGAAATATATTACTAGCTTTGAAGAATACGAAATTAAATTTAATTTAATAGTTTTATTTCTTCGATCTTGAAATCAACACTCAACATGTAATTTGTCTCAACATGTAAAAATTCGGCCGAAAGGGGAAAGCGGAGTGTCATAACTCTACGCTCCCTACGAAACTGAAAAAAATTATAAAACATAGCCTCATAGCCTTCCTCAACAAATAGACTATAGAATACAAAAAAAAAATCAATTTGAATATGTCGGAAAAAATAATATTGACGTTTGAAATTCAGTCAAAAAGTTTTGGAACACAGCATGACTTGAATAACACGTACAAGCGTTCTAGCCAATTAAGCTAAATGCACGTTCACGTACTGCTTCGGTGATATATTTATACATATTTACAATTTTTATGGTTAACACCATGAGGCCGTCGTGGCGCAGGGGCACACGCGTGTGGCTGTAAACGCGACAATTGTGGGCACAAGTCCTACTCGGAGGAACGAAATATAGAAGCGAGGAACAGAAGTGTCTCAACAGTTAACACTAAGTTCAGAGGCTCATGAATCATGAGTTGTTGCGTCAACGGGACGACGTCGGATTATAAAAGCGATGGTTTTGACTTCGATCCCCACTCGGGGAAACGTATTATTTTTTATTTACTCGATCTGGCAAGACTAACCACATGAGTTTTGGCACTCAACAAGTAATGTCTCAAATCCAGGAGTTTTCCGTTTGCGAAGAACCAAGTGTCATGACACAAGATTCTTCGCTTTTCTCGTTACAAAAATAAGCGTAAAGCGACTTTTTCTCATTCTAATGGAAATTTCAATTATTTTTTGAATTTATAATTCATGCTAAGAAGTACGGTACGCTACATGGTACTTAAACAAAACTAAATACGCAATGATTGTAAGTTCAAAAGTCAACATTTTGTATTTGAATAAATCATATCAACTCAAAGATATGATTAATTCAAATATAAAATGTTGACAGTTAAGAAAAAGGCAATATGGAATTCGTGGATTCAACTACTACCTATATATGTCAAACTGAAGCCTGTAACAGGATGTAACAAACTATTATTGCAACGATAGTACGTACGTAGTCGGGACGTAGTCGGGCTACGTCATTTTATTGCCCTTATATAATATACTATAACAAGTTAAAGCAAACTGACAAAACAAATGAACCAATATAACTCGCTGCCTCCCTGGTACTACAGGTACCTGTAACAAGAACACATTATACGAACTTACTTCCCAACTTCCTTAATTAATTGCGTCACTAATCACTATAGCGCATAGATATATGAATAAGTTCACACGTCTGTATAGTTATCCTCCTTTAATATTGGTAAAGAGATATTATATTACTTATTTAGAAAACGTATTAAAATTTGAATGAGAATTCAACCCACGCGATTTGAAAACCGTCCAAGCGTTCTGACCACTAAACCATACGTTCTCATCAAGCTACGTTGAAATTGTTATACACTTGTTACAATTTATTTATATTGTTAGCAACTCTGTGGAGAGATTTTTTAAAAATTTGGGTTCGTGGATTCGAATCCTATTGGGGGAAAAAATATTAAATATGCTCATTTCCTCGCTTTGGTAGTGGTGAAGTGGAGGTGGAGTTCCGCCATTCAACTCAACAAATTGTTGCTTCGAGAATTCGGCGGAAACTCTCCTCTGCCTACTCTACTACATGTGTAGGATACAGCGTGAAGTTTAAAATAAGAATATCTCCGTACCTGCTGATCGCAAGTACCGTGATATTCTTATTTTTTTTGGTAATATCGGGCCGTATGTATGTTTGTATAATTTGTGTCATACATAAAATTTAGTTATCACCATTTTACCAGAGGAGTGATGCTTTAGCTAAAAGATAAAGGTTATGTTTTATAAAATGCTTTGGAAACTGTAATAATTAGTTAACTCCTTAATGGCAATTCCTAAGAGCGGGTGTTTCTAATATTTTTTTAGACAAACCTGTACCCCAATTACTTTTAAGTATCAAACGCAGCAGTATTTCGCCCAGCTGGTGCCCACCAGTTTTTCAGCTACCATAAATGGCACGAGTATATTTATATCTTTCTGTCTTTATTAGAAACCGTATGTTAAAACACTCCGTTCTCCACTTTCAGCCGAATTTTCGGAACATTGTGTATTGAGTGGCGGGACTCAACGCTGTGTTTTGCCTTTTTACCAGAGCGAGGAAATGAAAATATTAAATATTTAATTTCTCCGAGTGGCAATCACTCTAACATAAATCGCGTTGACAGTCATACATTTGAGGCACTACGCCACCACGGCGATTTCAAATATTTTAATAAAAATAAATAAACTGAAATATACCAGTACATTTTTTATTAAGTATATAATACCTACTAGTATTACTCCATCAAAGTAAATATAAAACTCATTTTCTTAAAGGTTTTCCATCCATTTCCAATATGTAGTACCTACCTATATGAAAGCAGGCAGGATTGCGGTAGGCGGTATCTTGCTCTAGCTACCTGTTTATGTTTCTATAATTTAAAATGCAAATGCCACATACGAATGCTGGATACGCATCGTTCCCGTCCCGCGTGTAAATAGCTTCCTATCGGAGATGAGAAGAAACTGGAAAATATTTACTTCAATATTTATAAAAAAATCTAAGATTACATTATTGGGAAAGTGAGCTTGTATTTTGGTTTATATATGAATTATATTCTATTATATTTTATAGTCTTGACTTTAACACGATTCACGGTGGTACGGAATCTCAGTACCAATCCATTTCACCTCCATGTATGTTCAGCGATTTTAATTGGTTTAAAATATTTGGGAATTTGTCTTGGGAGGCCAGTCGTGGCGCAGTGGCACAAAGTGTGACTGTAAAACCGATTGGTTGTGGGTTCGATCCCCACTCGAGGAGATGAAATATTTACTTAAATTTATATTTCCATTTCTTCGCTCTGTCGAGGCATAGCACGGCGTTGAATCCTGCCACTCAACACGCAATGCTTCCAGAATTCGGCAGAAAGTGGGGAACGGAGTGTCTTAATACTAAGTTCCCTCTGCCTTCTCTGTTATATGGGAAAAATCGTAAAGCCGCTGTTGATTAATAAAAACTTATACAGATTTTTAAGAATCAAAGTACTTAATTATACAATTATACACATTCTTTCGACAGGTATTTAAATCCAAACTCATTGTATCTAGTCATTCATATATTGTATTCTAAATATTCCACAATGAATAAACTAGTAGTAGTAAATATAACATTTACTCGATTCCATGTGAATAGTTGCCACTGTTTAACGTCCTTGATGTCTGATAGTATGACCAAATATAACCGTTGATGCACTATGCATAATTAAACCCCGCACACGTCAGGTCAAGTCGAGCTTATCTTGTGTTCACGACACATACATACATACATACATACATGCATATTGGGGCCGGAATTGACGCTTTGTTGTCATTCTTGTTTATTTTATCACGTTATTACTTCAAAAGGAATATAAAATTACTATTGACAATTTTATTTGCATTTTTTAAATAACATGGATGAAAATGGAAATATAAATTATTATTAATATATACTTTTTAATCGCTTTTTTAGGATTTTTGTCTCTAGTATACTGGGGTATTCCTTGTATTCCGTTAAGTTACCTCCTACCATAGAGATATAATTTCCTATTATATTTTCAAAATATACTGTAGAATCATGAAGCAAAATAAACTTACTTAATTCATTAACTCATATCCATTCCAGTCATTTTTTTTCAATAACATTTATAAAAACTCTACAAATGGATACAATTTTTAACTTATTGTTTTTCCACGTATGTACGTATTTTTTAATAATTATATTACAAATGCAAATGTGAGTTACGTTTGTTCGATGCAGAATGTAGCCGTATACGAAATTGAAATTTACGCGGTAATTTGGTATTGTTTATATAAATTTACATACAGCTGTGAAGTGGCTGAAAAGTTTTACAATAAAATTATTTATTATGCATAGTTTATTGCAGATTTAAATCCCACGAAGGCAGATTTTTAATATTTAAAATACGTATAGGCATATTAACTGACGAGGTAAATAGAGTGCAACGATTTCAGATTACACGTTAACATTTTCTATCAATTACTTATAATGTACTAAATAATAATTAATTAATTTTGTAAAAATAACTTCCTTACTCAGAATGCGGCGTTGATCTTCGCTACTCAACACACCATTGAAGAATTCGGTGAAAAGTAGGGAACGGAAGTGCCTGAATGTTGACCGGAGACTTTTAACACTAGGTTCCCAGGACCCCTCTGCATGTATACTTAGTTATGTATGACGAGACGAACGAGAATGTGTACGAGATAAAAATCGTGGAATGAAATAAAAGCTCCCATAAAAATAGCGCAGACGCTTGTATATAACGCGCAACTTATATATAAAAAAAAACTGGTTAAGTCCGAGTCTAACTCGCCCACCAAGGCTTGCATATCAATTGTAGGCCAGTATGGTACATACCATACCGGCCACGGGAAGTACATTGTAGATCTTATAAAACTTGACAAACTTAAGTTTACAGCCATATGCAGTCATTTTGTATGGCAAGAACTACGAATATAAGTTTGTAGTATTTTTTTCCATGAAAAACCTATGTATTTTGACTTTTCGCAATATTTCCATTATCTTTGCCTTAAGACGTTGCTTCGTATCAAGTTTTAAGATTCTGAGTTCACGAAAAGTACTATATAGGTTTTGATTCCCTTGTGAGTTTCGATAATCTGCGGCATGAACGGCTGTATCTTTTGATTGCGTTGGCTTAGATTTTTAATTTTTTCACAGCTCTTAGGGGCTTAAGTATTTGATGTAAATTTTAGCTTGATAACTCCATGCATTCTTGACATTTTAAGGTCATTTGAAGATGGCTCTTTATTATTTCCGTTTTTTTCTTTCGTAGTACGGAACTCTAAAAATAAAAGTGTATCTGTATATAAGCTGCAATTGTAAAAGATTTCGTTTGTTATTGCAAAAAGTGGAAAGTGACATAATGTGTCACTAGATTTAAAATGACTATGAAAACATCTATTCACAAAAAATATGTATCGGGACAGGAATTCGCAACTATAGGAAACCATTCAAGTAGTTTCGCTACGTTCAAATTTTTATACGTTACTATTTTTTTTTTCTTTTTTAGTGAGTGACCGAGATTTGCCCAAATATTTTAAAAAGTTTTTAAACATTTTTAAAGTGTTATTCCACACTTAGGATTTTATACGTTTTCTAAATAAGTATTTTAAAAAGTGTTTTTTATATCGTCAGATTTTTAGCCCCAAAATACTGCATTAAGAGGTAAATTCAAGAATCCCTAAAGCATTACTTAATGGTACTGAAGAGATTTCTTATCTTTCATATTATACAACTGCATAACCTTTCATGAGACTTCTGATATAATCAGGAGCTTTGAAGACATGTGCCACAAGGAGATTGTATAAGAAATACATGTAGCCGGAATATGTATATTTAAAGGAAGGAAGTTCTATATGATCTTCATATTACATATAAATAAAATTGAAATGTCTATCTGTTATTTTAAAATAACTGTGTTTTCTCAAATTATGTACATGAGACAAAAACACAAACAACCGTTTAAAATTTTTTGGCTGTCGGATATATCAAATAAAATCGCTCGGTTTCTTCAAGATATCCCTAAAATTACGAAAAGTATGTGAAAGAAATCTTAGTGTAAAACAGCATCAGAGTGTACGCGTGATGGTTGTGGGTTTGATCCCCATATAAGACAAAGCGTTCCACCCGTTGCGTTACGCTATTCAATACGGATGTGTCGAATTTGGGTTGTGTGAGGAGATTTTGTCATTAGACTTCGTCTGTATTTCTTTCTATCGGAGTTAAAGCGTGAAACTGGAAAAAATATAAAAAGAAAAAAATATATCAAAGAAATTATATTCAATGTCGCCGTGGTGCAAAGGCGCCAACGCGCAACAAGCTACAAGCGTGCAACCAACGTGCGACTGTAAACGGTAGGAGTTGTGGGTTCTTTTCCTACTCGGGGGAATGAAATATTTAATATTATTTTCATTTTCTCGCACTGTTCCGCTACTCAACAAGTAATGAATCGCGAATGCGGTGGAAAGTGGGAATTATCCTCCACTGTACTATATATACTAGCTATGTGCGGGATACAGCGTGAAGATAAAAATAACATTTCAGAAACTACAAATTCTCTCCGTTCATAATTTCTAAGTAAATAGAACGCATTTCACGCCAATTACCCAACGACCGTCTACTAAGTTGTAATACAATCTATTTATTGCTCCTAACATTGGTAATAAAACGTTATTTAACAAGCAATACGCTTAAAATGTTATTTATTTGTATCATTTTTGTTTAGCTTCATCCTGTACTCCGCAGACAGCACGCTAGGCAGAGGGAACTTAGTGCTAAGACACTCCGTTTCTTACTTTCCGCCGAATTTTCTAGGCATTGCTTGTTACCAGAGCGAAGTAAACAAATTATTTATAAATAATAATTCATTTCCGAGTGGCAATCGAACCCAAAACCCCAAATCGCAATCACATACTACGCCACTACGGACTCATGTTATCGGACATATAAAAGATATATCTTTCTTTTGTGATATTTGAACTCTTAAATATTTATTTTTGTCATACAATATGAGCCACAAGAGTCACTTATTTTTTTTATTTGAATAAATAAATAAATCAATTTCACGCTGTATCCTGCACACATTAAGGTAGGCGGAAAGAACCTATTATTAAGACACTTCGTCGCCCAATTCAATTCTGGAAGCATTGCGTGTTAATAGGCGGAACTCAACGCCGCGCTTTGAAATATAAATGTAAATAAATATTTCATTTCCTCGAGTGGGGATCGAACCCACAACCAGTGGCGTTTACAGTCACACTTTGTGCCCTGCGCCACAACTGGCCTCTAATTTGCTCGACAAATATTATGAAAGAGCGTGTTAAGATTTTATAAAGCATTTTGTAGTCCTCAACAAAGGGTTGAAAATGCCGTATTAATATAAAGGGATGAGAGTTGCGTAGGCAAAACAAATATTTGAGGTAGGGTAATGTGCTGTCACATTGCTGTTTTCACGGTACCATTGCGCTAGTGGAGGTAAATATCTAGACAAAGGACAGGCAAAGGATTGTATTTTATACAGAAAATTAACATAATTATGTGTTTACAGCATTATAATTTTAATTCGTACCATATCAACATGGTAAAAATGATTTCGTTACGCATTTGGGGCCAGTCGTGGCGCAAGGGTACAAGCGTGTGACTGTAAGCGCGACGGGTTGTGGGTTCGATTGCAATGCCTCCAGAAGTTGGTGAAAAGTGGGAATTGTCGGATCGTCAGCGGATTGTCTTAACATTAGGTCCCCTGTTTCTGTACCGCTGTGTGCTGGATACAGCGTGAAGCTGATTTATTTAAGAGTATATAAGAATTAGGAATTAGGTTTTTCAAATTCATCCTTATGCACATTAAATTATATATATATTAATAAATCTCAAATTAGTTATTTTTAGGGTTCCGTACCTTTTAAAGAAAATAAGAACCCTTATAAGATCGCTTTATTGTCCGTCAGTCTGACTGTCTGTTAATGTGTCTGTCTTTCAAGAGTCTTTATATTAAAAACGCTTTGAGATATCGAGTTGAAATTTAAATCATATATGAGATTTAACAGTTTCTTGATTTTCTGAGAAAACCTTATTTCTACATTTACTTAAAAAAGATATGGCCGCTTATATCGCTAAAAACGCATATTTTGATACTATAAAGGGAATAAAAATTAATCGAAGTGAGATATTAGATGAGAGGGTTAAACTAAGCTTGAATTTTAGAAAAAACTCTAGACCTCCAATTTTTGTACGAAATCCTCAGTGGGGGAGCGCGAGCGCGCTTGTCCGTGTTTTTTTTATTTAAAATCGTACAAGCAAAAAAATATTAATTTGATTTGTAAAAGAATGATTTTATAGTGTAATAAAATTAAAGAAAAACCCTTTTTTAAGAACAATTGAATTTTTTACTTTTTCTTTAATTTCTTTAATTTTATTCAAAGATTTACGATCGAATCAAACGAGCCAAAATTCCGGAGTAACGGAGTTCTTATGGCCACCATGGATTTGATTACAGTCAACACAACACACAACGGAACAGGTGAAAGTAAATAAAAGCTTGTAAAATGTTGTGAATTCGATAAGTAAAAGAACGAATTGCTAGCGAAAAATCTGTATCTATATATGTAGAAAAGCAATATATTTTATGTATTTATGAGCATAGATATTTACACAATCCATTTTATATCAAAAATAAAACTATTTCTATTTTACGAATTGAGAAAAATGAATTTTATATTATGCTTATTTATAAGTAACGTCGCAGTCTGGTACTCACATAAAATGTGAGCTGTCGAGCTCTGAATTCTCAACTAAAGTTAGAAATAATTTAAATCTCGTCAGCTGTTACATAATATGTTTAACATATTATTTCACTATTCATTAAGACCAAGTACAATTGGGCCCCTGGCTAGGCTGTTACTTAGTGACTAAAAATATTTTTTTTGTAATACGATATATAATATAAATCAAACTAATTTATAATGTTTATATAGAAAAGGCAAAGGTTAACATAGTTTAGGGTGCTATCTAAAATTATCTCAAATTTATTCATGAAAGTCTCAACACCTTGCAGCAACAAGAGAAACAATAATAGCTAGTGGCAACGAGTGCAAGATGAACTTACAATTAATGATATTTGTTTTGTATTTTCATACCAAAAATATGCGAATATAAGGGCTAAAGTATTTTCGTACTGTTCATGCAAAGGAAAATATTTTTTTTAGGTATAAATTTGTTTAATTTTGATCGATGACTTGTTGCCATCTTATGGGTAGTGCCATGATTTCATTCCTGTATAAATTTGAGATTTTTGACAAAAAATTTGCGATTTTTGATAAAAAAGTAGTGTTAACAGTTTTGCATTTGAATTTGAAAAATGACGGGGCTGGCTTTTTTTATTGCATTTTCAGAATGTCACATTTAATGGTATTAAAACCAGCCAGTTGCATTTTATACAGCCAAAGAGGTTTGATTATTAATGATACATTTAAAATACGAAAATACTTTTGCCCCGACCTATTATAATCAAATTATATCATTTAATCGAGTAAAAAAGATTAATAATATTTTTTTATCGAGATAAAAAAGATCAATAACATTTTTTTCATAAACATCTTTTTAGGGTTCCGTACCTTTTAAGAAAAAAAGGAACCTTCACAAGATAGCTTTGTTGTGCGTCCGTCTGTCTGTCTGCTGAAAGCCTTTATATCAGGAACGTTTGGAAATATCGAGTTGAAGTTTAAACTATATACTCAGTTCTACGGCCTCATGATTTCTTGAAAAAAGATACAGATTTCTACATTTACTTAAAAAAATTGTCTTGAATAACTTCGTCCATAATGGCACAGATAAAATCTTCAGTTTCCCCAAAAAGTGCTCCGAACTGAATCTGTGTTATATTATTGTTATTATTATTTATGATATCTTTCATCTCTATCTAAATTTATTTTTCTAACACCTAATTCTACTTAAATAAGTAATTAACGCGTTATCGTATTTTGCCATATTCTTTTATATTACAAAACAAGATTGTATAATAAATAACTATGCAGTGAAAGCATATACATGTATCCTTATTTATTTTTTCTTTATTGCACACATTAGTGTTAAGACACTCCGTTCCCCACTTCCCGCCAAATTCTCGAGGCATTGCGTGTTGAGTGACAAAACTCAACGCCACGTTTTGCCTTGTTATATAAAAATATATTTTTTTTTAGCTTCACGCTGTATCCTGCACTCAGCAGGGTAGGCAGAGGGAACCTAGTGTTAAGACACTCCGTTCCCCACTTTCTGCCGAATTCTGGAGGCATTGCGTGTTGAGTGGCAGAACTCAACGCCGCGCTTAACCTCGACACCAGAGTGAAGAAATGGAAATATAAATTTAAGTAAATATTTCATCTCCTCGAGTGGGAATCGAACCCAGAACCAGTCGGTTTTGCAGTCACACCTCGTGCCGCTGCGCCACGACCGGCCTCAAACATTTTTGGTGGTATTTGTTTATTAATAAAAATATTAATAAACAATATACCACCTTAGGGGTATGAATACCCCTAAGTGGGAATCGAACTCGCATCCTGTCGCGTTTACAGTAACACGGCCGGCCTCACAAATTATTTATTAGTTTAAATCTACATTAGGTACTTTTAATCTATATTTATATAACTAAATAAAATATGAAAGACATTTTTATGAAATAAGTAAAATTAACGAGGCATTGAGCGTGACTATATTATAAATGCGACGGTAGTGGGTTCGATTCCCACTCAAAGGATTAAATTATTATTTATTAATATTTTCATTTCTTCATTCTGGTATCAACGCAAAAATGTGCTGAGTGGTGAAACTGGAGAACGGCAGAGCAAAACGGCAAGGCAAAGGCGTGTTTAGTGGTGAAAGTGGGGAACGGAGTGTCATAAAACTAGGTTCCCTCTGCCTACCTTGTTATATACAAGTTACGGTGTGGAGCAAAAAAAAATAAGGCATTTAATAGCTTTTAACGTTTATCTAGTCAATTTCCGTTACGTGGAACTAGGAGAGGAGCAAAGGCAAACTTTATACTAACAAAGCGAAGTTACCTCTACAAACTGCTCGCTGAGCGTCGCGTCCGCTTACCGATACCTGATATTTTAAGTCTTTATTAAAACACTGTGACTTTATATACTGTGGCCTGTGCGGTAATATAACACTTAATAATAGGTAAGAGTTCTCTAATATATTTTATTTTCTAAATAAAATTTTAAAATAGCTATATATATCTTTGTCTAATTCGATAGCTTTATTCGATATAATTAGATCAACAATTATTGATGCCACTCGTGATTCGTGGCGCAGGAGATGAAGCGTGTGACTGTAAACCCGACAAGTTATGGATTCGATTACCATTCGAGGAATTGAAATATTTAATATTTTCATGACGTCACACTGGTGTCGGGCCAAAGCGTGTTAGCCACTCAACACGTAATCTTCAGTGTTCAGCGGAAACTTGGGAACGTCGAGGAGTATCTTAACATTAGGCTAGCTCTGCCTATCCTGCTAACCCGCATGGTCTAACGAATGCCCTAGGTAGAGAGACTAGAGAGAATCGAGTGTCACTCCGTTCTGCACCTTTCGTTCGAATTATTAAATATTGCGTATAAAGATGCGGAACTCACCACCGCGCCGTGCTGGCTTACCACAGCGAAGAAATTAAAATTATTGATAATCTTCGAGTGGAGATCAAACCCGCAATCATCGCGTACACGTCGGATGATGATTCAGCTGCTGTCCCACTGCGCCACATCAAACCCAATCAATAATCCATTATGTGGTATTAAAACAATTCACATTTTAAAAACCCAGGTAGCTACATTAGTTTCAAAATCAAACTTTTCAGAAAGTTTTATTAAGCAAGCCTTATTAGAATGGTTTGGAAAGTATAATTCTATCAAGATTAATTTTAATATTCTAAGTTCCTTTGTAGTATTAAATAAAATTAGTTCTACGTTTTATACTTAAACGTAATGAAATTTGTAAATGTTCTAGTACAAATAAAATTGATTTACGAAGCCTTGATTTGGATTTTATGATCAATTATGTTAATATTTTCAGATATACAAGAGGTTTTTTTTAAATACTAATCTAATATTTGACGAAATCATTGAACAATTCAAAAAATTATTCAGGTTTTTTAAAATTATAAATAAAATAAATAAATAAATCAGCTTCACGCTGTATTCCACACAAAGCAGGGTAAGTAGAGGGAACCTAGTGTTAAGACACTCCGTTCCCCACTCTCTGCCGAATTCTAGAGACATTGCGTGTTGAGTGGCAGAACTCAACGCCGCGCTTTGCCTCGACACCAGAGCGAAGAAATGGAAATATAAATGTAAATAAATATTTCATCTCCTTCTGTGGGGATGGAACCCACAACCAGTCGCGTTTATAGTCACACTTTGTGCCACTGCGCCACGACCGGCCTTTGATTATTTATAAATAATCAGCTAATAGTCGCCAATATTTATCTGCTGTCAAACACATGAAGTGATAAGCATATAATTGCAATATAAAATTACAATCTCATATATCCAGTCTTATTGGCTCTCTATGGGACGATGTCTACCAGAATAAGCACATGAAAACTGCACTGGCTTCTAATTTCACCGTGATTGTATTACTTTTATTCTCTCTCAGTTATATGTGGATTGGATGATGTATACGATGTTATGGAACCACCTAGCTGGTCTGATATGGAATTGGAAGATTGCTGATGAAACCTTGAGCTGCTTAGTAGTAAACATAATATCGAGTTCGTGCTTATTACATGTATTCTGTTGAAAAAAGCGTGTTTTTTTACCTATTAATTTATTGTACAAAATGGCAACACACATAATGATGTATGTTACTGTACCGTAAGCTAACGAATTATGCGATACGATAAAGATTAATAAAAAATAAAATTCTTAATACCTTATTTTTTGTCCAACAATATATTGTATAGGAAAGCGCCCCGAACGCTCTTTGAAATTGGTCACCCGCTCGCCACATTTTCACACGTTAAATAAAAAATGCAGTACCAGGTCGTCGGTTAAAAAGCTTTGTATACAATTTTTGATCGAAATTTTCTCTAGTTCCTGTAACATCGTCGAATTAGAAAAAAAGATAATTTGAAGCTACATTTTGTGAAATGATAATCGTTTGGTGTTTTGGACATTTTAAAGTAATTTATAAGTTTTAATTTAGAGTGTGAAAATATAATTAATACTAGTTATCTATACAGTTGAATTAAATTGAAGTATTTGTCTAAGATTTCAAAGTAATTGCATTTTTAACCGACTTCTGTAAGAAAAAGAGGTTATCAATTCGACAGATTTTTTTTTTATGTTTGTTACCTCAGAACTTTTGACTGGGTGAACCGATTTTGATGTTATTTTTTATAAATTTGAAAGCTAGTGCTTCCCGTGTGGTACCATTTTTTAAATTCCTTTCTGACAATGGTATCTATGAGAAAATCACATAAATCTTAAATTCGCATTAAGTATGTGTGCGACAAATGGACGAATAACTCAATATCACTCCATCCAATTCTAATGATTCTTTTTTTATTTGAAATAATACACTTCAAATGGGTTAAATGGGTGTCAGAAGTGAAATTCCTCATCGTAGCATTTCTCTTCAACCAACTTCAGAAAAGAGGATGTTCTCATTTTTAACCGGCTGCAAAAAAGGGAGAGGTTCCCAATTTACACGAATATTTTTTATTGAGCTAATGCTACAACAACCTTACTACAATTGAATATGTTTGTCATACAACGTACTGACATATAATAAGCTATATGCGCAGCGCACGCTCTTAAAGCAATAATTTTTTTTAAGCAATTCTATGGCGTTCCTTATTATTGTTATTTCGTTATTTAAGGCTAACTAAGACTTACACCGTAATGTTATAGCTTATAGCACTTCTGAAGAATACAGCTTTCATACAAAATAAAGAGAAAGTAAATCGGATCAGTAGATCCAAAGATCTTAGCATTTAAACAAACAAACAAATAAACAAACAAACTCTTTCGCTTTATTATATTAGTATATAGGGGAGAGGGGGGTAGCTTAGAACAGGGGCACCTTTGAAAATATGTGTTAACAGAGCTATTTTAAAAAGAAATTTTGGTACATTTTTTTTGAGTAGTGGCAGCACTAATCTGCACACGTGTCACTTGTCACCGCTGATATATGAGAGCCAGTTGTTGAGTTACGAGGAGTGTTTGATTTTGAGTAAAATTTTATGCATTTTTAAATAAACGCGTAAGGATCGCGGGGATCCAATTCAGGGTATATGGTTTTATTTTTTCCTCTTTTAGTTAGAATGTTTCATATATAATGCAATAAACTAGAGATTACTACAATTTTTAAACTTTTACTTGAAAAAAAAAACGTTTGGAAATTTTCAAATACCACTGAGGCAGCTTTGAACAAAATAAAGGGGGCAGTTTTGAATATTATTAAATGTAAAAAAATACCGCGAAAGTGGCGCAGTGGCACGAAGTGTGACTGTAAAACCGACTAGTTGTGGGTTCGATCCCCACTCAAGAAGATGAAATATTTACTTAAATTTATATTGCCATTTCTTCGTTCTGGTGTCGAGGCTAAGCGCGGCGTTGAGTTCTGCCACTCAACACGCAAAGTCTCCAGAATTCGGCAGAAAGTGGGGAACGGAGTGTCTTAACACTAGGTTCCCTCTGCCTACCGTGCTGTGTGCGGGATAAAACGTGAAGCTGATTTTTATTTCTTACGTAGACTACTTCCCCCAATTTCAGTTGCTGGTTACGTCACGTACTACATCCATGTTTCCAAATCAGGGTTGTAAGCTGTTTATTTAAAAAATATTTTGTTTTATTTTCATAATATTAGATTTATTCTATGATTGATCCCTTAATGTTAATTTCTTCTACGAAGCCAAAGCTACGTTTCTGTGTTTTTAAATTTTTTTAAAATCTATTAATAATATTAAAGTTATTTAAATCATCATCATAGATCAAATATGGTACTGATATTTGATCTCCATCGTTTCAAATGTTAAGTTTATTAATAAAATTACTTAAAAGCCTTTTAATTTCATTGAATTCGATGATAGTTCAAAACTGCCCCATATATGTTCAAAGCTACCCCGGAAGGGGAGCAGCTTTGAACATTTGACTACTGCTACTAAAGTTGATATTGCACCTTTAACTTATATATTTTACTACATATGATGCTACGATTTTGTGGCACAATAGTTGGACTAAGCATTGTGAAATAGTGAAGAAGTTAAAAACTGTAGAATTTTTAGATATGACACAAAGTTTAAAAATCGTTCGAATGTGCCCCCCTCTCCCCTACTGTTTGTTACATGTTACATGATAATATAATGTTTTTTTAATTATTTTTGTTTAACAAAATCAAAGTACGCTTTACTTTATGTAAAATTATTTTTTACTTTTCAGTTCGTCGTTTGAAGTCGGTTTTTTTTTGTGAAAAAAATATTTACTTCAAATGCATATAGTAGTTATTTACAGGATACTAAAAGGATTTAATTTTTTATCTATCTATATGTTTTTCTGTTGATCCACTTTTTATCTCTACAACTTTTACGCGTATGAAGCAACATATAGGCTGCTTTTTTATATTGGAATTCTTGTGGGATTGGGATTTACACGGGAAAAAGAACATTTGCCGCGCGCGATTACCTACCGCTCAGATTTTTGTGAGCCAAAACAAATAAAAAGGTTTACATTGCAATGTATTTTGTGGTTAACAGTATAGATAACCGTATCAAAATAACCAACATTTTTTCCCTAATTTTTTTTTAAATAAATAATTAATCGTAAATACCATTTGGGGGAAGTTGCGGAGAAGTCGTTATTTTATAGAAGTCGTACTTTTATAATATTTTACAGTATTTTCACATATTGAGCATAAAAATATATATAAATTATATGAATTATAATTGTTTTTATGAAATTTACAATTGAAACCTACGACCTCTTCGATACCACATGGTCAAGTATTTAAATTCTCCCGCTGTAATTTCTACGGGGCTCTTACAACTTTATTGCTAATATCTTTGTAGGAAGATTTTTATGTTTTGTTATTCAAAGTTAATTGCTTCTAATAAGGATATAAAAGAAATAAAATAAATATGTAATGCTATTAATTTTTTTGAGGCCAGTCGTGGCGCAGCGGCACGAAGTGTGACTGAAAAACCTGGTTTAGGACTGGTTGTGGGTTCGATCCCCACTCGAGGAGATGAAATATTTACTTAAATTTATATTTCCATTTCTTCGCTCTGGTGTCGAGGCTAAGCGCGGCGTTGAGTTCTGCCACTCAACACGCAATGCCACCAGAATTCAGCAGAAAGTGGGGAACGGAGTGTCTTAACACTAGGTTCCCTCTGCCTACCCTGCTGTGTGCGGGATATAGCGTGAAGCTGATGATTTTTTTATTATTAATTTTTTTTAATGTAAAATTTAAATATTTTGGGGGCCTTAGATCTTAAATCAGAGTTTATGATCTTAATAAATAAATAGCTACCATCTAGATTTATATATACTTCTGACTACAAAAAGTAGTCAAAATTACTATTTAGGTAGTGCTCTATAAACTCGTTCAAAAACGGCAGTAGGACGACATTTTGCTATTTCAAAAGAAAATAAATTGGATCCATCCAGAGTTACGCTGTAAACGCCCACCGCGTTCCGCTCTGCTGCTCTTTCATTTAGCCAGAACTTGTCGAATATTTTTGTTACAACAATATGAACAAAAGATAAAAGTAATAGAAAAAGTCCCAAATAGTGTTTTGAATAAAATTACATTTCCCTGTACCGCTTTGATCGTGAAACCGTATGAGTTATTATTATTCATATGTAAAAATTTAGACTTAAATATTTCTTAATTTATGTAAAAATATACTAATACCGCAAAAATGAAGTGAATGTTCCAATTGACAATGAACGCTGTTATATACTTTCTTCCCAGGCAAAGACTTTGTGTGGTCGTTTCGAAAAAATGTGAGCTTTGAATTCTCACGTAATCTTCTCGACGGATCTTCTCTTCTTTATTTACTCTGATTAATTATATCTCTCTAATTCATATTTATATGATATGCGCTTATATTCCACCAACAGACTGTATGCTTTGTGACAATTTCTAATAAAGTTAACGTTTACTTTTTGATAAAATAGATCTTTCCAATATTTTCTTCTTTCGTTCATATCACTTGTGTTTCCTTATATTCATAATATACTAACGTCTTGTAAGTTTCTTCACTCTAAAATCCGTCACATAAGCTGATTCCGCCAATCTTACGAGGAAAATGTATCTCTACGGATTAATGAAACATATAAGATATAGAATAAGGCGATAGCACAGATTTTTTTAATCTTCTCCTAGTAAATCAGGTACAGTGAACATAGGTTTTTCTTTATTTACCTTCCAAACTTGAGATGGCACGCTGATCTTAAGGCTACGCTTGAATTATTTTCATTTTACAGTCTTACCACCAAAGCAGACAAATCAAAATATTTCATTCCCCGAATTCGGATCGAACCTACACCTATGTAGGTTTCAGCCGCACGATGTCCCTTAAAAGTTAAATAAATAAATAATAAATATAGATAAATATTACATTTGCATAAGTGTATCATCTGTTAAAGCTTAGCTGAAATTGTCTCATACGGGATAGTGTAAGTTTCAAATGGTGTAATTTATCCTCGCTGGCTCGTCGCCAAACGCCGTCACCATACGTCAGGAGTAACGCGCTACGGGATTGTGCGGTTTGACAGGGATTTGTGAGGATTTTTTTTATCTAGAATATCTTGGAATCTCATTAAAGCACTCCCGTTCATCAGTTTCCGCCTAATTCTGGAGGAATTGCGCGTTGAGTATTATAATAATATGAGGAATTTAGCGCGTCGTGGCACAATGGCACACGCAAACTCGATGATTGTGTTTTCGATTCCCACTCGATGAAATTAAATATTTGATATTTTAAATTCCTTGCTCTGGTAACTAGGCAAAGCGCGTTGAGTTGTGTTTGAGTTTTTCCATTGAATACGAAAAACCTCGACAATTCTGTGGAAAATGTGGAAGAGAGGTCTCTTAACCCCGTAAGAATGTGCCTTAACACTTCCCTCTGCCTACCCTGCTTTGTGCGGGATACAGTGTTAAGCTAAAAAAAAAGTCAAAATATATAATGTACATAATAAATAAATATACTAAAATTACACTATATACAGATATAAATATATAAATATAAAGTACAAGCGTAGTGTTATATAAACCTGAGAGGCGAGATAGCATCGTTACACGTAATGAATAAATTTTCCTTACGACTACTTTGTTTAGTACCTACATTACTTAGTATTCTAGAAAGATTTAGAATCTTAGATAAAAATATATTATATTATTTAGCTCATTTTTCGACTAATAAATGTATGGTACATGATATTTTATCAGGTTTTCTAATACTTAATTTTTATTAATATTAAACGATTAATACTAATATTATAACTAAAAGTTATAACATATATTAATCATAATGCGTATGGCTTAGTGGTCAGAGCTTGGACGGTTTCCGAGTTCAAATACAGCTACGTTAAAATTTTTATGCTTTTCTAAAAAAAGTATTTTTCTTTACTAAGTGTAGAATCACAATTAAAATTTTTAAAAATAGTTATAACTAATATTTTTTAAACGTGTCCAATACTCGATAGCGGCCATTCAACATTCTATTTACTCCCCCGTCCGAAAATTAATTACCGCGATGTACGCTGAACCACGTTTATTGTCAGTAGATTGCCACAGACTGTGTTATAGAGTAAATATGATATAGCCGTGTTCAAATATTACTATATATTTTTAAGATAATTATTTTATCTTGACTGAATGACGTATTATGATGATATCTTTTATGTTTTGGTTGGCGGAGCTCAACACCGCACTTTATCATTCCAGACGGAGTAAATGAAAATATTTTAATCTATTTCCTCCGAGTGGAAATCGCCACGATGGTCTCAATAAGTATTTAAAATATTTATTACATTTACATGATGAGTACAAAATTAATTATTATGACAGAATCAACCCTACTAGTCGTTCGCATCACTATTTGTTACCAATAATATAATCTCGTTGTACCGTCTGGCTTGTCTAATGACAATAACTAAATCAGCTTCACGCTGTATCCCACACACAGCAGAGTAGGCAGAGGGAACCTAGTGTTAAGACACTCCATTCCCCACTTTTCGCCGAAGTCTGGAGGCATTGCGTGTTGAGGAGCTCAACGCCGCGCTTTAGCCTCGACACCAGAGTGAAGAAATGAAAATATAAATTTAAACAAATATTTCATGTCCTCGAGTGGGGATCGAACCCACAACCGGTCGATTTTGCAGTCACACTTTGTGCCTCTGCGCCACGACTGGCCTTGACTAGAACTCGGTGTTTTAATTCAACGAATTCCTTTCTTTTTCTCCTTGAATAGTTCTTCTTGTGTTTGCCCATTCCTTTAAAATATTAAAAAAAAATTAAAATTAAATTAGCTTCACGCTGTATCCCGCACACAGCAGGGTAGGCAGAGGGAACCTAGTGTTAAGACACTCCGTTCCCCACTTTCTGCCGAATTCTGGAGGCATTGCGTGTTGAGTGGCAGAACTCAACGCCGCGCTTAACCTCGACACCAGAGCGAAGAAATGGAAATATAAATTTAAGTAAATATTTCATCTCCTCGAGTGGGAATCGAACCCAGA
>JAATLQ010020984.1:0-18211 GCA_013421005.1 Heliconius erato x Heliconius himera | reverse complement strand
AATATATGTATATATTTTACATTTAGTATGAAGACTCGAACGGACAAAATAAAATATATGAACTTCATATTTGTGGCACGTGCGACGGCTACGACACGCAAACATAGAATGAAGTAAGATGTCATACCAGGAATGAGGTAACGTATTATGACGGTACTAAGAAAATATTTTTTTCTTAATTATCTCTGAATATCTGTAGATGGCTGCTGGGTGAGTGTAGCTACAATTTGTAATCGCGAATAATGAAGCTGCAAAATATAATAAACGATGAAGGGATCTTCTATTAAATTTGAATTACAAGTGATTTTGTAAGCTATTTAAAATAAGAAAATCAAAATTATTTCTAAAATAAGCATTGCAGTTTCTTTAAAACCTACTTTAACTTATAGTTATGCTCACTTACATTATATTTTATTCATATTGCTTTGACTGATTTTTAATAATCTATACAGAAGCTTGTTTTTTTTTATAAAAAAATAATAAAGACTCTTAACGTATAACTATATTTTTTAGCTTAAATGAATTATTCATTAAATAATAGTCTCATAAAGAGAAAATCAACCCACATAAATAAAAGAAACATGTTTAAAACCGGAAATCTCTTTGATATTTCTAAATAAACACTTTTTTCTGCAACTTTATCGTCTCTTGCTTAAATAATACAGTGAGCCAGTAACGTATGTGCATGAATTGAAGAGCACTCCAATATTTCAACCATATTTCTAACATATTGACAATCTGTAGATAAATATGTCTGTACATGTGAGTCAACACGAAATATAAAATTTTTTGATGGTAGTTTTTCTATTTTATCTATTTTGTCATAATTCAGGACTCAATATTATATATTTTTGTAAAAAAATTATGCATTATATAAAATCTCTATAGATTGTTTTTGATACCTTCCGCTTTTCGCCCGAATTTAAGAAACTATGCGTTTAGTGTCGCAACTCAATGACGCACATTGTCAGGAATATTAAAAGTCAATGTGTCGATTCTTCTATCCACCTAGCATTTCTGGCAATCCCGGCTTATGTTCTCATGGTCTGTCTTCCGACTCAATCCTAGTCCACTTTGGTCATTGGCGTTCAGAAAGGTAATTCATTGGCGTTCCTTCCATATCATCTCACGCGGCGCTCTTGGATCTGATGTGCTACGTCACTGATCCCAAGGCTACCTGTGATGCATGTGTTATGATCAACCACCACCACCACACCAGCGCCGACTTTTGACATTTTGTTGTGTGCTTCCAGACACGTACTTAAGGGATCCGAGGTACCTGAACTTATCCAACTTAAAGACTGGTAGTGGTTGTTTATATTATATTTTATTAATATTTCTATGGCCGCTTTTTAACAATCAATTATTATCTGGTAAGAATCTGTAACCGTTTGGTCTACAAGTTATCAATTTGAGTTGAGTGGGCCCCCTGACTGAGATTACTTCGGTAAACGGTAAGGCTAGCAGGGCCGTCTTTTATTGCTCCAAGAATGACTGCTCGGTTGCAACCCACCTGAGCCTATCCTCAGGCACACACACTGAGTTAGATTAGGCTAACATCTTTAATGCCTCAATCAATACCTTTGCAAGCATCAAATGATCTCAGTGACGATCAACTTCAAGTAGACCATTGTATATAGATTCTATAATCTAATTTTAGTCTATACTAAACTTTGTTATTTTTTAATCTAATCCAAAACGAAATTCAAATATATACCTATCAATTGATTCAAATCACTTTGTTAAATTTATCAAGCAAGTACTTGGAATTTGACACAGTACAGTGAATAGTGTTAGTTAGCAAATCGCTATAAAGTGGTTTCACCAAAGTATTGAACTATTGACGTAGCGACTCGCAGGAATGCAGCTCACATTCATGTTACAATTCCACGTTGATCTGAACATCATCATATCTATAATATTGCAATATACATTTACAATATATTCAATGCTTTTATTTGTATGTATGATAAATATAGAGGCCGTCGTGGAGCAGTGGCGTAACGTTTGATGGTAAACGCGACGGTTGGTTGTGGGTTCGATTCACATTAAGCAGATTTAATTATTTTAATTTCTTTCGTGATACACTGTGTGAAACAATATATAACACGTAATATGAATTGAAAAGTCCTAATAAACAGTATGTGTAAGTGTTTTGTTAATAGTGATCGCAAATCTCAATCGAAAAGATTAAACATTTAATATTTTCATTTCTTTGCTCTGGTGTCGAGACTCTCGACACGACGTCGCCGCTGAACACGCAATGCCTCCAGAGTTCGGCATAAAGTGAGGAATTTCCTAACACTAGACTCCCCACTATATGCGACATACAGGAGAAGCTATAAAGAATGTTGCAAACATGTCATTCACTTTGGTATACACCAATCGATACTTTTCTGGAAACGTTTTATTGGTGAATTTAAGTTTATAAAAGATTTTTTTACATTATCTTATAGATGAATAGAATAAAAAATATGATGAATATAATGAAACTTAATGTATAGATAGTCATCTAAGTAAACGGTCCTTGAAAGCAGCAACGTAGTGCTTGTAAGTTTTTCAGGGACAGAGTACCCTCTTCCCTAACCATCCGGTGTCGCTGTAAAAGTAATAAGTATTCGGATAATTAAGACAACGTTCTTTTGCAGTGGTCATTTTATTCAAATCAAAAATCAAATCAGCTTCACGCAGTATCGCTCACACAGCAGGGTACGCAGAGGGAACTTAAAGTTAAGACGCTCCGTTCCGCCAAATTCTGGAGGCATTGCGTTATGAATGGGGGAACTCAACGCCTCACTTAGCCTCGATACCAGCGCGAGGAAATGGAAATACAAATTTAAATAAATATTACATCTCCTCGAGTGGGAATCGAACCCACAACCAGTCGATTTAACAGCCACGCTTTGTATCGCTGCGCCACGACTGGCCCCTTACTTTATCACTGATCGCAATTAGCGCTCACGACTTAGGGGCGTGGTCTCATATAATTCTTTTGCCATTATTTCGGAAACCTCTAAATTACATACAACTATTTTATGAACAAACATAGTTTTTAAAATATGCATATTATATTAATAAAACAATTAATATGACATTTAAATCTTATATTTGATATTTTTCCTAGGTTTATATATTAACTCGATAGCTCGTTACTATTACCAGTATTAATGGTAGATGTGGTATGAATGTCTTACAGTGTTCGGCGTTAAGTAAACAAGGCAAGATAAAACCATCGGAAGGTATTTTTTTATATTCTTTTTCTTCATAAGACTCACATACAAAAAATCGATAAATGGAATGGATAAAATGTAATAATCCAGTAAGTAACTTGAACTAAATTGATATAAAGATGAAAGCTTAAAGATTTATTTGTTTTCTTTAGATATCTTGTACACATTGAATTGCCATAAAATATTATATTTATTTCCCTCTTTTGCTTCCAAAATCTCCGGAGTAGGTATATATTTTATTTAGCCCTAAACAATAGTGCAAGTCCTCTTATATTATGGTAAGATTACAAGGATCTAAACCCCCTAGGCGGATATAACACCATATATGGTTATGTTATTCTGAAGGTAATAGAAACATACGCATTTCCTACGTTTTCTTTCTATTTACGTACTTTATTCTTTTAGGAGACTATTTGCAACAGTTTACATAGCAAAATAAATAAAATAAAAATGTAAGTGCACTTCAGTTAATTTTGTTGAAGTGACCTTTATACATTTATCTTACCTTCAGACTGAAAAAAAATATTTTGTTCCCCGAGTGGGAATAGAACTCACAACTGTCACTTTTACAGCCATACCCTTGTTCCCATATGCCACGACGGCTTTTCGTTGTTTTAATAAACAAATAAACTTCTTTTTTTCATATTATTTCGATTGGACCTTTTCTTCGTCGATAATAATAAATAATTTCTTGTGTCATAGATATGTAATTCCTTTGGTCTTTTAAATTAGAGATTAATTTCTAAATCTTTAAGAGCTATAAATATACGAGTACCCACTTGGTGTTACGAGTGCTTACTTGGATTTGTTCGTTGATTTTTTGACGTAATTATTTAAATTTCATTTGCGGAAATATTCGTAGATCGCTCATAGAGCAGACTTACGTTGACCACTGAGGAAAAGTTATTACTACACTTACCAGAGCAGTCAGAGAGAACCTGAGAACCTATAATACTCCGTTCCCATTTAGACACTTCCGCTGCCCATTTTTCGTCAGGTTCTGGAGACATTGTGTGTTGAGTGGCGGAACTCAACGCCACGCTTTGCCTTATTACCAGAGCGAGGAAATGTAAACAATAAATTTTTCAATTTCTTGAGTGGAAATCAAACTCACAGCCTGTCGCGTTTTCAATCGCTTGTGCCTTTGCGCCACGACTGGCCTGGCCTTTATCTCTAATTATAATTTAAATCATGAAAAGTATGTAAGCTTGCTAAATCAAGTTAATTTTACTATGCATGCATTATTCTAAAATTGTTACTGCAAATAAATATCAAATACAATATACTAAATGCAATTGTATTCAATGCTTAAAGTTTCAATAAAACTAGCGCTTGTTTTAAAGGAAACTATAGTAGAATATATATTGTTATTCATAAATGGAAATTTGTATTAAAATATAAATGAAAATTACATTTAAATTTAATTTATTATAATAATTATCGTTTGTTTTAATAATAATTGATCACGTTCAACGAGCTAAATGATATTGTTATACAAAAAGCTTAATTTAGTAGATATGTGTACTACTGTGTAAGCTCCAGTTATTATTTGTATTTCATTATGCAATTGGATTGCAAAAAAGGGCAGTCACACGTTTGTGTATACGCGGCGATAGGTCATGGGTTTGATCTCCGCTCGGGGAAATGATTTCTAATTTATTAATATTTTCATTTCTTCACTCTGGCAAGCAAAATCCCGGCGTTGAGTTCCGCCACTCAAGAGGCAATGTCTCGAAAAAATGGGTGAAATGTGGGGAATGGAGTCTCTTATCACTAGATTCCCTCTGCCTACCCTGCTGAGTGCAGGATAGAGCGTGAAGCTGATTTAATATTTTTTTACAATGTATAATATGATTTTAAAAGTACACCACATTAAAAAGCAATCCACTGAATTCATTGAGCAAATAACCTATAAACATGTGAAATAATTGAAACCCGAGTAGGTAGTAAGTTTTTAAATAGGGCAAGCGGAGCTTTGTTCTGCGTAGCTGTCTGTACCGGAAGGTAGATCCGCGCGGCAGATAGCGACTCTATGCCCTTTGTTGGTGTTCATAGAAATATAAATGCGGAGAATTCTACTGTATTCCTGAGAGTTTACTCCAATTATACGCTAAAACAGACTAAAAACTAAAATAATATATAAGCAAGAAGAATAGAGTAGACCGTCGATAGCCAATATTAGGAAAAATATTTTTTAACTAAAATTCGATATTCATTTCCATAATTAAATACTTCTAAGGATATTTTTTTATTTATTTCACTATAATTATCACGATTGTTGTGGCGCAGTGGCACTAGTGTGTGACTGACAACACGACGGTTGGGGTTCGATCTCACTTGGGGGAATGAAATTTTTAATATTTTCATGATCACCGGTATCGCGGCATTGATTTTCGCCACTCAACATGCAATGTCTTGAGATTTCGGCAAGAACGGATTGTCTGGCTGCTGCGTCAAGGCAAAAAAATAGCTTTTATCAAAATGGTATATTTAGAAGTTATGTATTATAAAAATATTTTTTCCAGCATAACTAAACATAATTTATAGTTTTAGTACTCACTAAATCCATCTCACTAAATTTAAGTAATTATATATCGAAAGCTAAGGACACTTCACGTCCTTCGAAGTTTTCTACATTTGCGTGTAACCGCATTTGCGTACTAATATCTGTTTAAACTTGCCTAATTTTCCTTAAAGGTAAATTTATAAGATTTTGTACTTTAAAATTATAGGGCAAAGATCAAAATTTGCATAAAGCGGCGTATGTTTTGAGGCAACTTGGGTACGCTTCGTTAAACCAATTCGAGTAGTAACTAATGGTTGTATCAACGGTTACCATTAAGCAAAAAATATAAAACAAATTATAAAAGCTACTCACTTTTAATAATTAACTATTATAATAATGTTATACATTTCTATATGACAGCATTTTAGAAACATATTATAATTACGAATACGACAAGAAGAAATGAACCTACAACCGTCGTTTTGTCATGTCGCGATGAATTATTTTTGTTTGCTAATAAGGTAAAAAACGGTGTGCTGTTTAGTTCCACCACTCATGTCTCGAAAATTCGGCAGAATGTAGGAAACGGAGTGTCTTATCACTCAACATATGGATACGCGTGAAGTTCAAAAATATATAGCTTTAAGAACATGGACACCCTATAACTTGTTACCTAAGGTACAAATCCAAGCTGACTGACTCGCCTTACATCGTTCGTATTTACTTTGAACATTTACATTTCACTTCATATCTAACTCATATTTGTGATATTGATATATCACTACGAGTCTTGCTTGGAAAACTGAATTATGGTATGGTTCTTTGGTTATGGCGTTCCGAGTAGAATTTTGTCTTAGCAAGCAAAAAAAAAAAGTTTAAGTAATATTATTAGAGTTATTTTATATGAAAATGTGTTTATTTCTTTCCTCAGCTGTTTTATTCCATTATTGTATAGTAAAATATTTATATTTATGTTTACCAATTGTTTTAACTTTATGCTGTATATGTATATAGAAGGGTAGGTAGAGGGAGGGTGTGATGAGTGACAGAGCTCATCTCCTTCCTGCCTAATTCTGGAGGCATTGCGTGTTGAGTGGCGGAACTCAACGCCGCGCTTTACCTCGACACCAGAGCGAAGAAATGGAAATATAAATTTAAGTAAATATTTCATCTCCTCGAGTGGGGATCGAACCCACAACCGAAGGTCGAAGGTTTTACAGTCACACCTCGTGCCGCTACGCCACGACTGGCCTCAAATTATTGAAAATATATTTTTAAATAGTAATTAAGTTTATACGTAGAAATGAAACTAAATAAACCGTCAAAGTAAGGTGTTAACTAAAGAAATTAATTGAGGCGATAAACAGTTTTTTTCTTTTCTGCTTTGTGTTATTATATTAATAAATCGCGTAAAAGAACAAACTCGGTCAGTTAATGTTTGCGTAGTATTCGTTGAATTGATATATTTTGCGTCAATAAATAAAAATAAAGCTGAGTTCATATAAGAGAGATTTGACGTTTAGAAAATATTGAATAAGTACTTGAAATTTTACAACTATATAGGTTGGAGAACGTTTTATTTTTTACTTAGTTTTTCAAAATCATGGGTAGGTCTTGGTATTTTTTTAGCGTTACACTATATTTCGCATATAACAACATAGGCAGAGGGAACTTGAGAACTTAGTGTTAATAATAATAATAATATTTTTATTTAATTAAGACTTGGTCCACTTGTTAGTTACATTTAAAACTTACATTCGGTTAGTACATATTCATTTTTTTTTATTCTAAACACACACATACATATAAATATAAAAACATACATAAACTAGCTTCCGATGAGACTCCTACTCTAGTGACAATATCGAGCAGCGGGAGCATGAAGCCTTACCCAGCGACTAAACAATGGGGAGTCCCATCGGTCAGCCAACGCGCTCAGGATGGAGCTCGATGCTCCGCGCACTCGCGCCCACAGTGAAGTTAAGACACTTCGTTCTCCATTAAAGACATTTCCGTCCCACATTTTCCCGTTTCCACATTTGCGTGTTGGCGTGATGAGTGGCCGAACTTTGCCACACTGCCAACGAACGCTGCCAAAATTTCCTAATTCTAGGTAAACCGAAACTACACTATTAATTATGATTCTCTTGATAGTGTCGAAATACGTGTTTTTTGCGATATAAATAGCCATATATTTATTTTAAGTAAATATAGAAATACGTTTTTAAGGGTCAATCAAGGGTCAATCCGTCAGTCTGTCTGTCTGTTGGTCAAGATCCTTTCTAATCGAATCTATGGTAGATGACTGATGATTGACTTTGACTTTGACATTTGGTGTTCTTTTTTGTTTAAAATATACGGAAACCTAAAAAAGAGAATTATTACATCACATTATGTATCTATTTCAAAATAAACTATTAAACAATAGTGTTTGTATTTTGGCATTTCTTTAAGCACCTAATAGATCAAAACAGATATTATTTGATAGTGTGTAATTGCCTTTCTCTATACGTATATATAATCTGGATAACAGAAAGTGAGTGATTTCGTGGTTCGCTGGCCCGGAACCAAACGAGTGTCATTACATTCATATCCACTGAGCTATATTGATAGCTTTCTCATACATGCCACTTTTTTAATACAGTTTTTTATGTTTTATTATTGAATGAATTATTAATAATATTTTAATTTATTCCGTCTGGTATTAAGGCAAAAAGCGAGGCGTTGAACTCCGCCACTCAAAATGGGGAACGGAATATCTTAATACGTTCTCTTTGCCTGCTGTTTGCGCGCTTTATGGTAAAGAAAAGAAATATATTACTAGCTATGAAGAGCACGAAATTAAATTTAATATTTTAATTTCTTTGGTCGTGCGATCCGGCATTCGACGGAAAGTGCGAAGCGGAGTGTCATAACTCTACACGCCCTTGCTATATGCGGATGCAGCGCGAATCTCAAAAAAATACTATATAGCTTTATAGCCCTCCTCAACAAATACACTAAATAAATAGAAAACAAAAAGAATTTTCCAACTTGAATATATTGGAAAAAATAATATGGACCTTTGAAATTCTGTAAAAAAGTTTTTGAACACAGCATGACTTGAAGAACGTACAAGCGTTCTAGCCAATTAAGCTACATGCACGCTCACGTACTGCTTCGTTGAAAATATTTGTATATTTTTACAATTTTTATGGTTAACACCAAGAGGCCGTCGTGGCGCAGAAGCATAAGCTTACGACTGTAAATGCGACGATTGTGGTCTCGATTCCAACTCAGGGGAATGAAATAATATTATTCTCATCTCCCCGCTCTGGTAACAAGACGGTGTTCAGTTCCGCCACGCAACACACAACAACACCTCGAGAACTCGGTGCGCCTCGGATTTTTTCAATTTATAATATATAAAGGCGACACTTATACAACATGGCAGTTTAACTAAAGTAAATATGCAATAGACGAGAGCGCAACTATGAGAAGTGATTAAATTAAATTTGTCTGTTAAGAGAAATGTTGGGTTTCGTCACCCACCACGCAATGTGGAGTATGCAGATAGTAAAATGAAATGTGAATGTTAGAAAACTTCCACAACACAGTTTAGTTACAAAAAATACAATTTATGTATATTTAACGTATTTAAAGTGTTATTCCACACAAGATAAAAAAATACTTTTTTAGAAAACGTATTAAAATATGTAAGGAATGGGATTTGCTGGCCTCTCGACGGTCTTGAGACCCTCCAAGCGCAATGACCACTAGGCTATACGTTCTTATCAAACTAAGTCGAAATTCTTATACCTACTCATAATTAAAAGGTGTTTTATAAAAAAGCAGTTTACAATATATGTACTCAAAGCTATAACAGGATGTAACAAACTATTATTACAACGACAAACGACTACATCATCTCAGCACCCTTATATAATATACTACAACAAGTTAAAGTAAACTGACTAAACAAATGAACCAATACAACTCGCTGTCTCCCTGGTACTACAGGTACCTGTAACAAGAACACATTATACGAACTTACTTCCCAAGTTCCTTAATTAATTTCGTCACTAATCACTGTAGCGCATAGATAGATGAATAAGTTCACACGTTTCTAAGGTTATCCTTCTCCTATAATTGTGAAAGAGAAATTATATTTTTGACATATTTCATAACTAAAGGCAGTCGTGGCCCGGTGGCACGGTAGTCGTGACGGTTGTGAGTTCGATACTCACTCGAAGGAATTAATGAATATCTAATATTTTCATTTCCTCGCTCTGGTAAGAGGGCAAAGCGCGGCGTTGAGTTCTACCATAAAATTTAATTCCCCCGAGTGGCAACCAAACCACCATCCATCGCGTTTACAGTCACATACTTGCGCTACTACGCCACCACGGTGATTTCAAGTAATTTATATACATAAGTACACTAGTACTCAGAAAAAGTAAAACTCTTTTTCTTAAAGGTTTTCCATCCATTTCCAATATGTAGTACCTACCTATATGAAAGCAGGCAAGATTGCGGTAGGCGGTATCTTGCTCTATCTATCTGTTTATGTTTCTATAATTTAAAATGCAAATGCCACGTACGAATGCTGGATACGCATCGTTCCCGTCTCTTTATGTAAATAGCTTCCTATCGGAGATGAGAAGAAACTGGAAAAATATTTACTTGAATATTTATAAAAAAATCTAAGATAATATTATTGGAAAAGTGATCTTGTACTTTGGTTTATGTATGAATGATGATATTCTCATATACTCGTATGTATTTTTATAGCCTCGATTTAACTCGCTTCACGGATCAACGGTGTCCATTTCATGTATGTTCAGCGATTTTCACTTGTTGGAATTTTGAATTTTCCTTGAATTAAAAAAATAACAGATTTTTGAACAAAGTTGAAGAATACCGCCTGACTGTTGGGTCTGCGCTCGTGGTTTTTCCTCTATATACCTCAATAACATACCTTTCATATCATTCAATACTTAAATACATTCTACACATTTAGGAAATAACAGCAAAAATCATTTATGTGAAAGGTAAATTCTAACAATAAGTTTCAGGAGCTTTATTTCGCCACTCAACACGCAATGTCTCAAAAATTGTACCGGAAAAAAGGAAAAATATCATAACACCAGGTTCTTACGAGAAAAAGCGTAAAGCTGTTTTTACTTATTTTCATTAATAAGAACTTATACAGATTTCTAGGACAATCATATAAACATAATAACCACTTAATTATAGATATTCTTTCGAGAGATATCTGTATCTAAAATCATTATGTATATTAATATCCTAAATATTTCACAACAACTAGTAGTAGTAAATCCTAAATATTCCACAATAAATAAACTAATAGTAGTAAATGTAATATTTACTCGATTTCATACGTATAGTTGCCACTGTCTAACGTCCCTGGTGTCTGATAGTATGACCAAATATAACCGTTGATGCACTATGCATAATTAAACCCCGTACACGTCAGGTCAAGTCGAGCTTATCTTGTGTTCACGACACATATATACATACATACATATTGAAGCCGGAATTGACGCTTTGTTGTCATTTACGTTGTTACTTCAAAAGGAATATAGAATTACTATTGACAATTTTATTTGTATTTTTATACAGATTGGAAGTGTCATCGCTTCTTTTACGGGAACAGCATACAGGGTAAAATATTTAAAACCCATACCTAAAGAAATTAATCAATATACGTCAATAATTTAGACGTAGGATTTTTTTTTATTTCGCGATGTTTATCCATACCTGTATTTCGTGTGACGCAGTTACGCATAGATACCAATAACGTAAACACATACTACTACAAAAATACTTAACTAAAGGTTAATCAACTTTGAACTTTGCCGCCAATACCTACGACTCGATTTCGGTATGAGGCGTATGCGGCGGTTTCCCTTTGATAGGTTTGAATTAAAATTTAAATGAAAAATAAAACCACACCTTAAACTTTAAATGAAACCAGAGTTTTAACTACTCTACAAAAGCCTAATACAATTATTATTCTTTTAGTTTTCTCCAAAATAAAAAGTGATTTTTCAAACAAAATCTCTTCTCTATCTCTATCTCTATATATAATAAAAGGATAGAAAAGTCAATTCTGTACATGAAAAATATAAAACAAATAAAAAGTAGGTCAGTTAATATGTTGATTATTAGTTCTATAAACCTAAAAAACCACTCAACAGAATTCTTGTCTGTCTGTCTGTCTCTCTGTCTGTTTGTTTGTTCGTCAATCACGCAAAAACTACTGGATAGAAATTGATGAATTTTTGCATGGTATTAGCCTAGGGTCTCAAGATACATTTTTTTTGAGTTTCATTCCAAATTTCATTATAGTTTTATTTAAAAAAATAAAAACTGAAAAATGTTAATTACTTAAAATACTGATAACTACTGTATGAAATTAATTTATTTTTAGCATGGTAATAGTTCAAAATCTAATGCAACTTATAGAATAGTTTTTATCATAGAGTACAAAGAAATTTTTCCAGAAAAAATAACATAATCGACTTCTTCAATTTTAATCGGATTTCATACTCTGAACTTAACCAAACTTTCACCAAACTATCCTTTATGTGTACCCTTTCTAATAAAAAAAGAATCATTAAAATCGGTTGAGTTGATATTGAGATATTAGTCAATTTGTCGCGCACAAACATAATGTAAATTTGAGATTTATATGATTTTTTCATAGATACCATTGTCGGAAATGAACTAAATTAAAATAGGGCTACACGGGACGCACTAGCTTCCAAATAAAAAAAGAATCATCAAAATCGGTTCACACAGTCAAAAGTTCTGAGGTAACAAGGATAAAAAATACAGTCGAATTGATGACCTCCTCTTTTAAGAAGTCGGTTAATAGAAATTTGACATAATTAAATTACGATTATTGTATTTAACCACAATTTAAAAGAAGAAAGTAAATTGAGGCCCTTCGTCGCACAGAGGCACAAAATGCAAACTGGTTGTGGGTTCTATTCCCTCTTGAGGAAATTAAATATTTATTAAAATTTATATTTCCATTTCATCGCTCTGGTGTCGAGGCAAAGTGCGGCGTTGAGTTTCACTACTCAGCACGCAATGCCTACAGAATTCCGCGGAAAGTAGGAAACAGGAAGTAGTGTCTTAACACTAGGTTCCCTCTGCCTACCCTGCAGCGTGCGGGATACAGCGTGAAGCTGAAAAAAGAAGTACAATTAATAGTTGTTTAGTCTACTATAATTATTATTTTAAACGTCAACGTTGGTGACATTAACAAAAATAATAAAGTAGGTATATTTTTCGGGACTAGCTCAAATGGCGATATCTGCAATAAAAAGTACAGTAATACCCCGACTTACGCTACCCCGTTTTACGCGAATTCGGAGATACACGGTTTTTCATTTTGATTGCCGCACATCGGCTCTCTTGCTCTGCACACTCAGTTTTCAGTTTGCGACAGGTTTAAACATGTTCCGCGTGATATTATTTTACGTGCGCAGTGCGTTTTACTTATAATCTCTAATTATAACGTCTAAAAGAACGAAAAATGAGTCATTTGAGCATAACAAGAAAAGAAAACACTGTCTTTGGAGTGAAAACTAAATATAATTAAAGACTTTGAAGTAAAAATGAAAATTTGTGAATTGGAAAAGAAGAAAAATTTAACTCGGCAGGCAACATTGTTAGAATATATGAAGACTTCCAGCTCAAAATAACTCCGGTTTAGGTTACTTTATTCATAACAATGTAATTTTTTTTATTATCCTACACTTTATTAAACATTTTTCTTCTAAATTATGTTTTTTTTAAACTCCTAAGGTTCCTGATTAAAGAAACTTTATATGCAAAGTTGAACACCGACTTACGCGAATTCGACTTACACGGCAATCGCTCGGTCCCACCTACCGCGTAAGTCTGGGGTATTACTGTATATGTATTTTGAAAGTAAATTCTAATTGTGAGTTCATAGTTTATAAAACTTTATATTGTGTTTAGATGACCCGCTGATGTCAATACATTTTAATCATTGGCGTTATATATATATAAAGTTGCATTCATTTACAGTAGATATATTTCTCAAGAGAACTTTCTCAAGACTTTATATATAAAAAATACATTAAATAATCATGTTAAGGAAGTATCAAATATATTAATGTCATCTGTTAAAATAACGTGAAGCTGACTAAACTTAATGCTATATTCAAAACAAATGAATTGTATGTAAATTTCTTAATACGTTTCAAGTATGAAAAAAAAATGCAATATAATTGCGTTTCTTCTCTTTTTTTTCCAATATTGTATATTTCTATTATTTATATCAATATATCAGGGACGTAAATGCGGGAACAGAGCCATGCCATCTTAGTACAAAGTAACCTCTAAAAAATGTAATTACGTGTTATAGTTAAAGAATAAAAAGAATGTGTGATTCCTCTATAGAATATATTATTCTACATTATATCATAAAAACAGGTTTAAACAGTGCATATATGAAGGTATCCTCCTGTAGTATAACTATTTTCAATTACTATCAACACTACAATGTCAATACTATTTGGTATTATAGTGTAATTTTGAATATTTTGAATATTTTCCCGTCATTATAATGAAAAACATAGACTATTTTTAATTTGAAAAAATGTTTATTAACTATAAGAATATTGGTAGTTTTTCAAAAGGTATAAGAATTAAAAATTTAATAAAATATGCTTCCTTCGCAAGTGTTGAAATAACTATTGGTATTAATTAACCAAAAAAATACTATAAATATTAAATATGCTCAATTATACAAAGTTTTTTTGTCAGCACCACTTTAAATAAAACCACAGTTTTAACTACTCTATAAAAAATCCAATAATAAAAAAGTTATGTTTTCAAACAAAATAAATAATAAAATTATCGTTGTAAAATAAAATACAATTTGTCGAGAACGACGCACGCACATATACACCTATCAAAGGGAAACCGCCGCATACGCCTCATTCCGAAATCGAGTCGTAGATATTGGCGGCAAAGTTCAAAGTTCTAAAGATTTTAGTAGTATTTTTGTAGTAGCATGTGTTTACGTTATTGGTATCTATGCGTAACCGGGTCACAAGAAATATAGATATGAATAAACATCGTGAAATGAACAAAAAACCTACGTTTTCACTGTTTATGTATCTTGCTTAATTTCTTTAAAATATTTTACCCTATATGCTGTTTCCGTAAAAGGAGCGCTGCCGCTTCTCATCTCTTCTTTGTTAAAGGCCGTCCCTGCACAGGGGCACAAAATTGTGGCTGTAACGCCACTGGTGTGGGTCCGATCCCCACTTGGAGGATTAAATTATAATTTAATAATATTTTCATTTCGTTTAATAATATTTTCAGTTCGCACATCAGTCACACATTACACGCAATATCTTAACACTAAGTTGCCCTGCTAAAGACGGAATAAAGCGTGTATCTGGTTTTAACTTTGTGTGAGCCGATTAAAATAAAGTCCAGTCCAGTTGAGGCCAGTCGTGGCGCAGCGGCAAGAAGTGTGACTGTGAAACTGACTGTTTGTGGGTTCGATCCCTACTCGAGGAGATGAAATATTTACTTAAATTTATATTTCCATTTCGTCGCACTGGTGTCGAGGTTAAGCACGGCGTTGAGTTCTACAATGCCTCCAGAATTCGGCAGAAAGTGGGGAATGGAGTGTCTTAACACTAGGTTCCCTTTGCCTAACCTGCTGTGTGCGGGATACAGCGTGAAGCTGATTAAAATAAAACTAATACTCAATATTTAAGGGCAGTTTGCCAAAATACAAACAAAAAAAGTATTTAAATCGGTTAAGCAGTTTCTGAGATTATCGTGAAGAAACGCACAGACAAACAGACCAACTGACCAAGTTTTATTACTTAATTGTAATATCTTCTATGTACAGACACCGATGAGTTAGGATTTTATTGTAAGTATCGATAAGTTATGTTTTTATTTCAAACATTCAATTGAAGATTCTTATGGGAGGTACAAAAATGCGACCTAAAGTGTTAATAACTTTCACATAAAAAATCTTCATTGCGCTGCAAACATACATAATAGGTATATCAAAACACGAACATAATTCAGTGTGTTAGGTAAATAATTCTGTGGTATAAGCGGGCGAAGCCGCGAGCGGGTCGCTAGTCTATATATATAAAAGGACTTGTGCTGACTGACTGAGGTAAGACGCACGCAGAGCCGTAACCGCTGATGGTAGAAACGTGAAATTTGGGCAGATGTTTATTTTCATATTCTGGACATCCACTAAGAAGGGAATTTGAAAAATTTTAACCCTAAAGGGATGAAATAGGGGTTGAAAGTTTGTATGGAAAAAAAAAAATAAACTGTACCGATTTTTATACAATTTGAAATTCAGACTCTTAAAAATATTTCATTTAACACGTGTTTCATGGTTTTTAAGAATTCACCCCCTAAGGGTTCAAATAAGGGGTTGAAAGTTTATATGGAAAAATCTTTAAATTGCCACCGATTTTTATAAAAATTTAAATTCAGACTGTTAAAAATATTTTATTGAACACGTGTTTCGTGGTTTTTTTAGAATTCACTCCTAATCAGCGGGCGAAGCCGCGCGCGCCCTCTAGTTTATATATAATTGTCCTTAATGTTGGAGAGACAACATTGAATCTTAACCTAACTAAATCTAACTTAACCTACGACTTAACTATTCCACGATGGAATAATAAGTGTGGGAATAGAAAAAATTCCTTCCCCACCGGCGCTGTTCACCCGATCTCTCCCTTGTCAGCATTTTGTTGCGCTCGGCCGCCTATCAGACGGATATATTATAATATTAAATAAGTTTTCCGCCTGTGACACCGAGCGCTATATAACACACAATTTTCACAATTTTCCCTATTATATTTGAACAAATTTACATAAAGAAAATACCAATTGAATGCATACGTATTACATAATAACATGATCTAACTAACAATCAGAATTCCCAAACGGAAAAATAAAAACACAAACATTGGTATCATATACAAAATATAAACAAAGTAATGCTCAAAAGTAATATACAGTCATCCGGCGGTTAAGAGGTCAAGCGATATTGACTTATAATCATTTCCATTTTGAACAAACGTATGTACTCGTATATATATACTTATTAGTTTGACGCAAAAACACAGTTTTATTCTGTGATTATATATATATAAGATTAAGTAGCTGGTGTTCAGTTGGTGATATATCTCGAGCATAACAGCATAAAAACGTGGTATGGAGCTTTTGCGATACTTCATCGTGCTTTGCCTGTTTTTATATGCTGGTAAGTTTTTTTTGTGAATTTTATTTATTATCAAATAGAAACTGATTTTTTTGCTTTGATATGATAAAGTGCGGCGTTGAGTTAAGCCATTCAAAGTGAAAACCGAGAAATTCGTATTAATATCAGTATTAAGAACCTAGATTCTCTTCCTTTAATAACATTACGAAGTTTTTCGTCTTATAATCCTAACAACGAAGTTAATCAGTCTTAACATAAAAGTGAGAAATCAAAAAAATAAAACAAAAAAAAAATCCCAATAATTTGTTCCCCACATAACACAAATTTCTTAGGTTCTCTGTGTTTTTTTCTGCTTTGTTTGGTATACAGCATGAAGATAAACGCACGCAATGCCTCCAGAATTCGGCAGAAAGTGGGGAACGGAGTGTCTTAAAACTAGGTTCCCTCTGCCTACCCTGCTGTGTGCGGGATACAGCGTGAAGCTGATTTTTATTTATTTATAATTCTTTTAATTTTCTTCTCATTTAAAGAGGCAAAAAGCATACATTACGACTATGAATTCGACGAGGACGCTAAAGTGTGGCTTAAGCTGCACCGGGTACAGGCGACTTGGCACGAAGCACGCAAGATGTGTAACATGGAAGGTAACTTTTCATTATATATGTACCTACATAGATTTTTTTCAAAACAAATAATCAAAATTAAACAAAAAACAAAAACGAAAATAAATATATTATCACAGAGACAAAGCGCGGCGTTGAGCTCCTCTACAGCACACGCAATGCATCAATGCCTCAAGAATTCGGCAAAAAATGATTGTCTTAACACTAGAATCCAACTACAGTCACCTCTGCCTAACTGAAAAAAAAAGATAATATGTTATTATTTTATAAAATCAATACAATATTATACTAACGATATACCGATTAAGTTTGGTTGAACGCGATAATCTCAGAAACTGTTGATTAATCGCGTATATTTGGAATTATCTCTATATATAATAAGACAGTAAAAATATTTTGTCTGTACATTTAGTAATTTTGACTGAAATGGATAGAGGGACACTTAAAAAGACTAATAGAAAGCAAAAAGATTTTTTTTGAATTTCTTGTCTGTCTGTCTGTCTGTCTGTCTGTCTGTCTGTCTGTCGACATATTGTTGTCCGCATTTTTCTCTGAAACTACTGAACCGATTTACTTGAAAATTTCACCAATTGCTTTG
>JAATLQ010020976.1:7685-56520 GCA_013421005.1 Heliconius erato x Heliconius himera | reverse complement strand
GGGACACAGTGGAGTGTCTTTTTGTAATAAACTAGGGTGCCTCCGCCTTTAGTGGCGAGTCTGTCGTTACGGACGAGTCTATAATTAGCAATTTTCGGATCGCGAATACTAGGTTTTAAGAATGACTCCTGTACGCACAGGATGTCAAGTTGATGCGCGGTAATGAAATCGCGGATTAGGTCACGTTGGCCGGCGACACTGTTAGCGTTAAACGTCGCGATGCTTAGGGCTCTAGGTTTGATACGCGCAAGGCGCGCGTCAGCGGGCAATTCCGTAAGGTGGGGATTTTATGCCCTTTTATAGAGATCTTGAGTGTCTGCACTCAATGTGGCAATTTGTTTTGTTACCAGAACAACGAAATGAAAATAGTTTACCCCGAATGTTTATAAACACATACATTACAGTGGGTAAAATGGATGGCCATACATCTACCAGTTCGTAAGTACCACATAATCCGCTCGAGACTGTTATCATACTATGATAATTATAACAAAAAATATTTAAATTTAGCACAAAAGTTTAAACGAAAAAGATTAGAACTCGCACCTCTAACAAGCATCCAAACGTTCTAAGTATTTTTCTAGTCGGACCTTAATCGTAGTCTTATCTCTACATAGGATCCATCACAATCGTTAGAACTTTTTTTGTTAGCAATTTTCACTTCAAAAAATTATATTAAACTCTTTCTTTATGGAATAATTGACAGACAACGAACTAACGAAATTACAGGTCTTGGCATATAGGGAGATTAGGGAGTATAGTGGAGCCGTAAAAGATTTCTCACAAGTCCTTCGGGAAAGGGGAAGAAACGGGACTTTCCATTTCACGTCTTAAGTTTGTCCAACAAAGTTGCAGGCGACGACTAGTCTACCGTAGATAAAATAATTATAAAATAAAGTATAGCAGGAAACAATACATCACTTTATATTATAAGAAAATAAACTACCTAGAGCAACCCCGTGGGATAGAGTCTAGATGTACTGCAATTTTCTCAATATACAAAAATATTACGATATGCATTACTTAACTCCACTTATAGACAGAGAGAATCTTGTGTCAAGACAGTTCGTTCTCCATTTTCCGTCCAAATTCGAGAAAAAAAGTTGCGGAAATCAATTCCGCACTTTGTCTAACTAACAAAGTAGCTAAGGAATAATAATTAAAAATCCTACTATTATCTATAATAATATTATAACGTTAAAGAGTACGCTACTGGTTTCTATTGTAAAATTGTTTGTCTTGGTCCATTTATGGAGAACAGCTGTAGACACTCAGACTTTCCTCCCGCACTTAGAACTTGTAACCTGTCATACACAATTCTTAATTATTTGCATTTGAGCACGACATGTCAAAGTAGTAATTATAAGATGGATGGGACTGAATTATTTTCAATCTCTCGCACTGTGATAATAAGACAAGGCACAGCATTAAGTGCCGCCACTCAACACGCCATGTCCCGAAAACCGATCGGAACACGGGTAACGGAGTGTCTTAACATTAGATACCCTCTGTCTATCCTGCTATAGGGAGGGGAAAACGTGAAGATATGACTTCAGCCTTCAACCCGCTTCCTCCATCACAATCTTCCTAAGCAAAGTCACACAAAAAAAATCTCCAAAATAAATATCACCTAATTATAACGCTGCTCGGCCAACAATCCCGTTAGCATTTCATTACGGGCGTCAACAGAGGCGTTCGGCCGAAAACGAAAACAACGAGAAAAATTAAAAGTTTGATTTGCTTAGAGCAAATTGAAATTTCTTCCTTCGGGTGTGATTTATTTTTCTTTTGTTTTTCCGTGTGCGAGTCTTTAATGAGAGCACCCACAATGTTGTTTTTGGACATGGTCGTGTCTTTTCTGCTTTGTAGTTTCCATTTTTAGAGTTAAACAACGTCGCTTCCAAGAAATATATACATTTAAGTTTTTAATTTTTTTTATTTTATTGTTGATTTTGAAGCGTGTAACTGTAAACACGAGAGGTTATAGGTACAATTTCCATTCGTGGAAATTAAATAAATATTTATTATTTTCATTTCTTCGCTCTACCGTCTGCCGTTGAGTTCCACCACTCAACAAAGAAAGCCTCCAGAATTTAGCTGAAATCGAGAAATGCTCCCTCTGCCCTCCCTGGTATGTGCGGGATACAATGTGAAGCTAAAAAAGGCTGATTTCACTAATAGCGTTCCAAGCCCCATAGTTCAGCTGTGCGTTGTCTGTCAATCATTCAGTACAGCTGAGTTCCGCCACTCAACACGCAACGCCCCAAAGTTCGACGGAAAATGGGGAACGGAGTGCCTTAACCCTAGGTTCCCTCTGACTACCCTGTTATATGCGGAATACACACGCCGCCGGGCTCGATCTTTAGCTCTTCGCATCCAGCTGTTGCCAGCCACTTTGCGAATGTCATCACCCCACCCAGCTAACTAAGGACACCTAAATTACGCTTGCCGAGGTGCGGTCTCCACTCTAGAACGCGTTTAGCCCAACTGTCATCGGTTCTACGACAAATGCGACCAACCCACCACTTCAGCCTACTAATCCTTTGGGCTATGTCTATAACCCTGTTATATATACGTGATATAATAGCGTGAAACTAAAATGGATGTATATCGATTCTAACACCAAATAGTCGTGGGTTCAATCCTACATAAGTCATGTATGTTTAAAGTCAACTATAATTTTCTTGGTCGGAATAAATCAGTGTCTGTCATACAGAGGGCGGGCGGGAAAATAACCAAATTATTTCGTTATTATAATAGAATGAATAAAATCGTGCAGAAAATACAAAACAAAATATTTTGCTATATTTCTGTAAGTTTCTTTCTATGAGAACGTTGGATGTGGCTTTGATTCCCAGTTGGGGGAACAATTAGAATTAAAAACAAAGTACTGCATTACGTTAGTTAGTTGTCAGAAAGTGGAGAACGGAGTGTATCAACATCAACAACAACAAAAAAGTGGAGAGTAAATGTAAGAAAATATTTTTTGGAACGCCATAATCGAAGAACCAACCAAGAAAATATTTTATGAAACATATATTTCATTAGGGGTATTCACTCATTCAAATTACAAAAGTTTAACTTCAAAAAAAAAGTTTTCAAACCGCTGCTCTGTAAAGTGAAGTGTCAGATCCATCCATGTCTCATCGATCTTGTTGGATAGAAAAGATTCTTGATTATATGTAATTAATATTTAAATAGTAAAAAAATCAAAATTAAATCAGCTTCACGCTGTATCCCGCACACAGTAGGGTAGGTAGAGGGACCCTAGTGTTAAGACACCTTGTTCCCCACTTTCTGCCGGATTCTGGAGACATTGCGTGGTGAGTCAACTTAACGCCGCGCTTTTGCCTCGACACCAGAGCGAAGAAAAGAAATTATAAATATAAATAAAAATGTCACTTCCTCTAGTGGGAATCGAACCCACAACCAGTCGATTTTATAGTCACATTTTGTGCCTCTGCGTTACGACTGGCCTTAAATAGTAAACATTTAAAAAAAACATGTTTTTTCTGTATAAGAAAAAATCGTAACACAAAACAATATATAAAAATGCAACTAACATAATATATTCGAATAATCAATAATTTTGCGTCATTGTTAGCTTCACGTTAGTGATAAGAGAGAGGAATAATTTTGTGTTAAGCCGTCCATTCTTTATGCTTAGCTCACTTTACAGAAACAAACACAATAATACTTATTTGCGTATGCGTTCAAACGCATGGCTTAGTGGTCAGAGCGCCTGGTTGGTTTCCAGGAGGCGCGGGTTCGAGTTCTGCTGCGTTCAAATTTTTATACGTTTTCTAAATAAGTATTTTTCTTTCCTAAGTGTGGAATAACACTTTAAAAATGTTTAAAAACACAATAATGTTTTCAATCAAACAACATTTTTCTTAAACATGATATCGAATAAACAACAACCTCATACATACTTCTTTCTCATGATATCGAATAAACAACAACCTCATACATACTTCTTTCTCATGATATCGAATAAACAACAACCTCATACATACTTCTTTCTCAATTACACATCAATACATCAAAAATGTAGGCAGATAAAACTTAATGTCAAGACACTCCGTTCCCTACTCACCGCCTAATTCTACTTCTCTATTTTCGAGATATTTCAGTGGCGAAACACAATACCACGATATGTCCTATCACTATATCTATTCCACTATTCACCTTCAACATAAAACATACAGAATACAAATTTAACACTACCTATTAAAACAAAGGCCAGCCGTGGCGCAGCGGCACGAAGTGTGACTGTAAAACCGACTGGTTGTGGGTTCGATCCCCACTTGAGGAGATGAAATATTTACTTAAATTTATTTTTCCATTTCTGCGCTCTGGTGTCGAGGATAAGCGCGGCGTTGAGTTCTGCCACTCAACACGCAATGCCTCCAGAATTGATTTTGATACTAAAACAAAACAAGCAACACCATATAATCCCACTAGTGTATCGAGGAAACTGAAGCTCTTTGTTAAAAAGATTATTGTATTTGAGTAACATTAAGGATTCCTTCAAAGGCGGGCGCGAGCGGCGAGATTGACATGACAGATATATGAATTATATATAACAGCCAGTCTTGATACTTAGTAACGGTAAATCTTCGTTTTGTGTAACTAATGCTGCGTTGTTTCATACAGTTTGATATGTTAAGATCGTATGAGAAGCCGTCGTGGCGAAGTATATAGCGTTTGACTGTAAACGCGACGTCTTCGTTTCGACTTCGTATTAGAATTCACATTCGATTTCTGTTTGTGGGAACAAATTAATTTCAATTCTATCTCGTAAGAAGACGATGAGAGGCGTTGAATTACAGCACTCAACAGACAATGTTTCTTAACATTAAAACTAGGTTCAAAAAGGTTCTTAAAGGTTTTCAACTAGGTTAAAAAAACTACATTCATCAGGTAATAAAATAACAGCTTGACACGTTTTCTTGCACAGTAAGTAGGATAAGTACAAACAATTTAATATTTAAGACACTCTATCCTCCGTTCCCCCTTAGAATTTGAGACATTACGTGTTGAGTAGCGGAACTGAACGCCGTCTACCCCAGCAGAAAAATCAACATTAATTAAATATCTTTTGAACAAACGCTGCGTCACTAGTCGGACACAGTCCCACAAACAAAAAATTATAAACCATTAATTTTATATATCAACATCAAATACCGAAGACCTTTGAAATAAATAAATAAAAAAAAAACAATATAATAAAAAACAATATTATTTTCACGCTGTATCCCGACATAAGAGAGAAGGAAACATAGTGTTAAGACACTCCGTTCCCCACGCACCATGCCCGAATAAAATAAAATATTAACTTGTGGCAACATTACAAAAACATTTGTTCCACATTAAAAATGTAAATCACGAATTCAAAATTATCAAACTGTCATAACAAAGGTGTCTGTAAGTTGCCGGTTCTAATTGGCCCCGGTTAGTTTTAACCGGATCAAGCCGGTTCAAAGTTATCAATGGCGGCAAGTTTGGAGCTTTCATTGAGTTTTCTTATTGTCTTATTGTCTCTTTGACGAAGCCCCGCTCTTAATATTATATGTAGAGTGTCATTTATTTATATAACTAGCTTATACATAGTAAATATTTAAATTTATAGAGGCTGTCGTGGCGCGTGTAATGTAACGTGACGGTTGTGGGTTCGACCCCACTCGAGGAAGTGCAATATTTAATATTTTCATATCTTCGCTCTGGTGACCAGGCAAAGCGCGGCACTAAGTTCCGCCAATTAAATAGCAATGCCTCAAGAATTTGGCGGAAAGTGTGAAATACGGTGTCAACTAAAATAAAACTAGTTCCTATCTGCGGCTTTACTTTCGTGGTCAAGTCGAACTACGACCACAAGTACAGAGGGGAACATCAAAACGCTTAATGTATAATAGAATAATTTCGACAAAGGCTATAGAATATAATATATATATATATATATATATAACCTTTCTAGAAAAAAGACTATCCTAACATAAATAATAATTTTTCAATATGAACCAGTACCTACTTCCTAAGATTACCACTTTCAACCAAAGAAGCTCATGGAGCTTTATGGCCGTACTTAAAGGTAAAAGGTATAATTTAGTACGGGTGCGTATTTTAGTGGGTTGAAATCGCACTCAAAATCTTTTAAATACCGACAAAATCGGTAATAAACAAGTAATATTTATTAAATCCAATTTTCGACATCGATTTTTGTTTATTGTAAAGATCACTTAAAAAAATATAAATGGTATTTAAGCCCAGGACTTTCATTTAAATACATAACGCCCAGGTTCTACCTTCAATCTGCAATGCATAGATATGTAGACGGTCCCTAGGTAAATATCGAAAGTGTTTTTTTTAAATATATATGTTTAAAAAACGCATAAATAACGATTTTTTTTTAATAAAAAAAACTCAATTACCCTACCTTTTATCGTAGTTCAAAGGAGCAATGAAAACTTTTGCGATTTTTCACTTTCAACACTTAACCAGTGATATGTATATATGTTGATACTTTTGTATGTATGTATGTATGGAAATGGTCTACCATCAACATCGCTGGCCGTAGCTCCCACTGACAAGTTAAATGGTGTAATAAGTTACTTCTTTAATAAATTATTGATACTACCCACTTGGCAAGTCTATACTCCAGGGGTAGAGTAGAGTACTCTGTAAAAGAAATCTATAACTAAACCTAGGTTTTAAATACTGCTTTTATTTTTTAAATTTGAACTTTCAATGAAATCACATACTTACTCACAAAAAAATTGTAATATCATCTGAATTTTTACAAAACAAATATAAATTTTAGGAATTTGAACCCGCCACTCTTGGACACCGTCCATGTGCTGACCACAAAGTGTAGGTTGAAATTTTAACAAGTTTTCTCAGAAAAGTATTTTAAGGGGTTTTGTTTAAGGGAAAATTAATAAAAATAAATAGTATATTTTTTTACGTAAAATCTAATAAAATACCATAAAATTTATTATTTTATTTAACTATAGAGACAAAGCCAGATACAATCACTACTATAATAGACCCCCAAAACTATACGCATTAAGGGAACACTCGATGGGTGGTTCCATTACAACGTGTTTGGTCAGCGGACAATCTAAGAACATTTCTACTTAATTAATCTATACTGAGAGAGACTCTATATCTATATCAAGGACGTAATGGCGCAATGGCACAAGCCTGTCTCTGTAAATGCGGCAGTCTATGAGTTAAATAGATAATAAAATATTTAATACTTTCATTTTTGGCGCTCTGGTAGCAAAGTGCGGCGTTGAGACGCCATATCTCGACAATTTGGAGGAGGGTAGGAAACGGAAGTGTCTTCATAGGAGAGAGTGTGTTAATACTGGGTTCCCAGGTTCCTCCTTCTGCCTACTTTTCCCACTGCCTTTATTTGATGGAACGTCATATATTTTTCTTTTATTTCTCGGTGTCAAAGTAAGAATAAAAAGTGGAAAGAAAGCCCACTTTTCGCCGAAAGGCATTGCGTGTTTAGTAGCGGAACTCAATACCGCGTTTAGCCTCGTCACCAGAGCAAGGAAAATGAAAATATTAAATGATTCATTTCCTTGAGTGGGTATCGAACCCACAACCTGCCGCGCATACAGTCGCACGCAGTTTTCACCACGACTGGCCCAGTTAAGTTATATATCTGCTCGTATATAATTTTCACAAATCATTTTAACAATACGGTAAATGTATTTATTTACAAAGCGCGTGTTCGAGACAGACACCGTTAAATATATCCCACACAGTCTAGAGGTGTACACTAATTAACAAACATATTTAGGTGTGTGAAGCCCTTTGAAATTGTGTTATTTGACTAGCGACCGGCGACGACTTCGCCCGCTTCTACTATACCAATATTTATTTATGTGTATTTAAGAACAAAAAAATTGTATGATTATCTATATAATTATAAACTAAATAAATCTTAATTTAAATCTATTGGGATTTTGTGAATATTTTTTTTATATCTATGTAGTTGAAGAAACGCGGCTTCTATAGTATCAGTTTTTGTGGTGATCCAACAGGAATTGCTGGATAAAGCCTTGATGCTCTGGCTTGTTTTGAGTTGGTCCACAACCTCCTTCCTCTCTCCATGGTGTTAATCTCAAAACAAGTCGGTTTATTATATTCCGGAGATTAGCCCGGACAAACAGAAAGATAGACAGACAAAAAAAATAAAATTGTTTGTTTGTGTTGAGGTATTGTTTAAATAATTATATACACATGGAGAGATACGCATGGAGAGATACGCATATTTAAAAATCACAGACATACCATTCAATATTATATATACATATGTATATATAATTAGTGTTTATAGCGCGATATACATTAAGAAGTAATATACTATGTACACATGAATAGTTATTCTTTTACTAACCAAGAGGCCCATCGTCAGTCTATAAACGCGGTGGTTGTGGATTCAATCCCCGCTCGAGAAAATGATTATAAGTAAATTTCACTCATTTCCCCACTTTCATAGATAACTCATATAACACACTCCGAAAATCGGGTATTGGTATATGGGGAAATGTTACTAAATGCTAGGTTCCTCCTCTTTACCCTGCTATGCGGGAAAAAGCGTGCAACTGTTTTTTTAATAAACCTAATTGACCATTTCAATGAAAATAAACAAACTTTTTCTCAACTTGTATTTGTATCCACTACCACCAACCAGTAACAGTCAAAACACATCAAAAAAAACCATCCATTGTTTCCACCACAAAGTAATAACTTGGCAAACTATTGAAAAATTTCGCTCTACGTTTCAGAAACTGAAACACTTTCGTTTCGCTCGAACAAAGGGTGTCGATTTTGTTTACCGGCTTTAATTGGCCCCGGTTAGTTTTAACCGGATGAGACCGACTCAAGAGTTATCAATGGCGGCAACTTTGAATTGAATTGCCTTATTGTTTAAAGATCTTTTGATTAATAATTCGAGTTTATAATTAAGCGTTAAAAGGTATTTATTTGTGAAAAGAAAGTTAATGAAATACAGTCGAATTGAGAACAGTTTACCTGAAACGATATTCAAATCCACAGCTATCAAGGTTGCAATTACTTGACGATGGTTTTACCAATAAATTTATATGGCCTTGAGTTCCGCCACTCAAAACGCAATGTCTCCAGAATTCTCCAGGAAGTGGTTAACGGAGGTGACTTAATAGGAACGTAGTCCCAGGTTCCCTCTGCCTACCCTGCTCCGGGCATGATATATCGTGAAGGTATATTTAAAAAAAAAGCGGTTTTTAAAATAATTTTAAACAAAATTTAATCAACACTGACTGTATGCAGATGTCTGAACTATAATTAGCATTGGCAAGTCCTACTTAATTAAAATATTATATTAACTTCGAACACGAGACGCTGCAACTGCAATAAAAATAAACAATCAGAAAGTTGTAATTTCAACGTATGTATGTATTACATATAATTATATAATTTTGTTTAATTTATTATTTATTCAGCTTCACTTTTAACATTTACTTAACGTAGGAATTGAAATTCTAACATTTATACATAGTCGGTCTTATACGAAATAAATGAAGCTTCAACATCTCGATAACAGTCACGAGACAGTTAAAAGCTACATCGAAACCGGTTAATCACATCCACCAACAGGTGTACTACAGGGGACCAATCTGAGATCGGAATTATTAAAAATGTATACTAACGACTGTCAAAAAAAATCAAATAAGAAAAAGTAAAGTATAAAACATACGACTTTTTAGTCGCTCAAAATAGATCGTCTGGTGCTTTGTCGCACGATCATTAGCGACTTTTTGCTCGGACGCGACACGATGTCTAGCGGTGTTGGACATTTAATTTTAGCAGACTTAAAGTGTAGAAGTAATTATTTACGTGGGATTCGTTTTGTTTTTACACATAGCAAATGTTATTAGTAATTATATTGAATTTGTTCTATTTATACAATTATTATAGAGCATGGAGCTCAACATAACGCAAGTATATATTGTAAGATGTTCAAAAAACTACTTAGTTTTTCAAAAAATTGTTCGATAAGTAACGGTTTTCTTAGAGATACTATTGTAAATAATAATAAAAATACAAAATGCGATGGTTGTGTTCGATTCGCACTCAAGAGAATGATACAGTAAGATAATTAAATTATTTTCATTTCATCGCTCTAGTAGACAAAGACCAGCGTTGAATTCCGCCATTCAACACGCAATGTAATTAAGGCAGAAAGCGGGGAACGAAGTGTCTTAACACTAGCTTCTCTATCTACATTGCTAAGAGAGTCAAACTTGAACCAGCTTTTAAACATAAATAAATGAAATTAGACGCCACCGTAGCGTAGTATATGAATGTGTTTAAGTAAAAAATGTACTTCAATAAAAACAATATATGAGATCACATCAAAAACTAACCAACGAACACCCATCCATCTGTTCATTTCTCGTACAAGAGACAAACAAAAAAAGGAACAAAGTTTCGACATTTCGACATGACGTATCGTGAAATATCAAAGGAACTTATAAATAAATCACGTTTTCAATCGCACCGAGATCTGTGGGGGTACAAAATAAACATTGTAAATTGAATCGACGTAGAATAAGGGTTTAAGTGACAAGACGCAATTGATGGGAGAGAGTGGTCAACTGTGTTTTGATTGTAATCAAGGCTTTTGTCTTATGGAAAAGTATTTTCAGTATATGAACATACAACATACATACCTATCTGAACATGATATGAACGAGACAGTTTTGAGTTCGGTTTTCATCTGGAGGAATGATTTTATTTAAATTATTTCCATTTTTTTCTTTTTAGCAAGAGAAAACGCTGTGTTGGATTCGGGCAGATAAAAAAAACGAAGTGTCTTGACACTGTGTTCTCTATATCGACTCTATTATTACGACATAAGGCGTAAAGCTGAAAAAAAAATACCCACAACTATCACGCAATATAATCAACTCAACTAAACAAAATTCCATACAAAAAATAAATAAAAGAAAAACAAAATAAAATTAAGGAACACAAAGAAAATTTAGCTGGACATCAATCTAAGTGTGACAAAACCAACGCAATCACGAGTGGAGAGAGGTCTCAATTACAACAAATCGCTTGGCCGATCCCCATTTTAATGATACATACATAAATTGTGCGGAACCAATTGTAGGGGGCCATCATTTACAGTGTGTCTTGAGATTTACTTTCTGTGAGGTTTTTACTGTCTCATAGTTTCTTTTATGTACACAATAATTTTAACTTTATACGTAACTATAAGGATTTATCTCTTGTATATATACATTATACATATTAATTATCTTTAATAACTTTTTAAAATATACCACCATACCTTCTTATTTAGTGACACGACTGTCTACTTTCCGCTTTTCTTATTACTATTTTAAAGTAAGTTAAGTCAGGAAAAAATCGAAATTAATATGTTATTTAATGAGTTACTAGTCGACTTAATAATAGCAAAAAAAATAGAAACAATCCTAGTTTCAATCATAAATCATTAATAGAAGGCATTGCATTCGATGCACGAATAAGGCGTGACCGTGATTTAGTACATGACATTTATTTTACCAAGGTAGGTGCAGCTTCAATTATCAATATACACTTTCCGATACATCTTGGTCACACCTTTAAAATTAGAAGAGATAAATTTACAAATATTTTATTACTAGTATTTTCTGATCCACGCACCATGCGCACATCATCAAGTCAGTGCTGCTACTTTCTCAATGCCAAAATTCGAGACATTACGTGTTGTACGCCGAAATTCAACGCCGGGCTTTGTCTTATCAGAGCAGAGAAATAAAATATAATCAAATCATCAGCTTCACGCTGTACACTGTCACACACTGCAGGGTAGGCAGAGGGAACCTAGTGTTAAGTCACTCCGTTACCCATTTTCTGCCGAGTGGCAGAACTCAACGCCGCGCTTGTCCTCGACACCAGAGCGAAGAAATGGAAATATAAATTTAAGTAAATATTTCATATCCTCGAGTGGGGATCGAACCCACAACCAGTCGGTTTTACAGTCACACTTTGTGCCCTTGCGCCACGACTGGCCTCAAGACAGAAATAAAAACAGATCAATATTCGAGTGAAGATTGAATTTACCACCTCCATACGATGTCCTACTGCATTACAATCGAAACATATATTGAAACGTTAACAATATTAAATTAGATGACTATAAAAATCAAATGACTTAATAAAAAAAAAAATTAAACACACAACAATTTGCACTAAACTTCCTTTCTTTTTCGCTCTATTCCAACAAAACACAATATCAAACTAAAGATGCACACAAAAATGAAAACAAAAGAAACCCTTTAATAATACTCCTTTGCATATTTAAAGTAGGCTATAAATTTTAGTATATATGCACATACATACATACATACATACACACACACATCCGGCTGTGGCGTCAGAGCATAACGCTTAAACGTTGGATACTATCCAAAGGCTTCGTGAATATAATTTTAACTACAATTTATTAAATTCCTTGAATAGTATAGTAGTTATAGCTACAGTATAGTATAGTTGTAGTTGTAAGTGTTATAATTAAATAGCACGAGCTGAGCACAATGCAATTTTGTATTGTATCCAAAATTTATATTGAAACGGTCAGTTAACACGGATTTTTAAACGACTAATTCTTTGCTTATATAAAAATATAACTTTGTTTGTCATGACCCAATTTAGAGACTTAGCGGAACTTAACGCCGGAATAGTGAATACAATATTAGGTTGTTATGTTTCTAAATATATAAAACTCTGCTGTTGCTGAGTGACTGACAGACAACGCACAGACGATATTACTGGACTTAGGAAGTTGAAACACGGCATCTGGATAGGACAGAGAGTGTAGGAGAGCACTGAGGAAAAAACTCTCGCAACTCATACAAAAACTGGAAAAACATGTATTTTTCTTTTCTAAAAGTCGACGCAAGCAAAGTTGCACCCGACACTAGAAATAATATAATTTGTATAACACACTTTATTAATAATACAAGTAAGTCAATAACAGAAGTAATAACTAATAACAAAAAAAATCAGGAACAATAGACACACAGTACTTAAATTTAAACAAAACACTTAACATCTGTATAACATAGCTAAATATAAAAATTGCATATTAAGTCAGAATAGAAGAGGCATAACTACTATTTAATATTTTTTATAGTTAAAAATATATATATAAAAAGATTATATACAAATCCCTATCCTTATCCCGATTATATACAAATTTCTTATTTATATATCTAACATTTGGTAGATTTAGTTATTTTCATGTATTAATTGTGGTAACAAGACAGAGCGCAGCTTTCAATAGCAATACTAAACACGCAATACTTCCAAAATTTTGCAAAAAGGTGGAAAGGAGTGTCCTAGCAGCAAATGGGACGTCCCTTTAGCTGCTCTAGCATATGTGGAATGTACTGTGAGGAATAACAAATACAAACAAATTTACACTAATATATATTTTTTAAATGCTACTAGGAAAGACAATTATTTGTAACACGTAAATACAATAAAAATGGAAGATGCAAAGCCGAATTACCTAACCATTTTTTTTATTGTTATCATAAGAGAAGAAACACGGTGAATTCATGGAATGCTTTCTTAACATTTCATGGATTTACCGTGAAAGCACCTAGTACACTGCGAACCAAGTGCAGATTTAAGGGACAGCTTGAGAAATATATAATATTAACGCTCACTACCTCTACCCAAGCTTCTTTCTACGTCTCGACTAACTAAAGCTACCCACGATTTTTTAATACGTAACCTATTAATAAATTTCTTTATAATTAATATAACACAAATTTACGACTTACACCACTACACCAAGACCAATCATGCACACCATACATTGTTTTAAGTCCTATAAGATTTCCCCCAGCCATCCTAAACTCCTGCGGTCGACATCAAATACTCGATCGACCCTAGCGTTTAAACTATTATACTACGCAACCGCAACCCTCTCTAATAAACCTTTAAAGAATTCCAACCCCTTGCAAAGTTAATTTTAGCTCTAATTACAATTTGCATTTGATTTTATAGTCTGTTTAATCGTTTCGTTTCGTCAAATCAAAGGTGTATGGAGTTTTTATTGGCGGTTTTTTTATTGAAAAGAAATTCTTGTATTGAAGTACTAGAAATGTTTTGTGTGCATTTGAATATATATATAAATTAAAATTAGCTTCACGCTGTATCCCGCACACAGCAGGGTAGGCAGAGGGAACCTAGTGTTAAGACACACCGTTCCCCACTTTCTGCCGAATTCTGGAGGCATTGCGTGTTGAGTGGCAGAACTCAACGCCGCGCTTAACCTCGACACCAGAGCGAAGAAATGGAAATATAAATTTAAGTAAATATTTCATCTCCTCGAGTGGGGATCGAACCCACAACCAGTCGGTTTTGCAGCCACACCTCGTGCCGCTGCGCCACGACCGGCCTCGAATTGAATATATATATATATTTATTTATTTATTTTTAGCTACACGCTGTATCCCGCACAAAGCAGGGTCCGCAGAGGGAACCTTAAGAACATAGTGTTAAGAAAATCTCTTAACATTAAAGCACATACACACACACAGAATAATTAAACTTGTTCTAATCATATCATCCTCTAACACCTAATTAAATCATCAACCAACAAATCATCATCATCAACTTTTCTTTTTAATAAGCCTCTTTGAAATCCGACGACACGTAATGTATCCTAAAGCCATTCTTTATCCCGATCTTTTAAACTGTCACCGACGGCCCGAGTACTGGAGTCCACTTCAAAAAGGTGTGGAGTCGTCGCTTTTTATTACGTCAAATGAATTATATTCGTAATTGACGACGTTGTGTAGTGATACCGATATGGTTCAGTAGTTATATATGTTTACAGCAGATGTCAGTTCAATGTAATTGGAATGAGATAAGTGTGTTTGTGATCTTTTTCCCGCATTGCTATGAGAATAGAAAAAAAAGAGAGCCGAGACATTGCCGATCCGCCGACCGAGAGAGCCGATCTTCAATTAATATTTATCTATTTTATAGTAGATATAAATAAATTAAATTTCGCCAAATTTAACAACATTGTAAAATATTTTATCTAGAACATATCCAGAGATACCAAAGTAGTAAATTCGTAGACTTTTTAATATAAATTTTAAGATGAACATTGCTATTTCTATGACTAACACAGTGAGAATTCCACAGGTAAAGAAACATTTGTCTATAAATCAAAGTGTTTTATATCCATAGATTGCTAAGAAACACCTATAATTATACGGTCTGTAAAGGAAAGTTGAGTCAAGAAAGAATAAAGAATACCGCTTCAAATTGGTCAATTTAAACGTTTATTAAGCAATTTATTATAGTATCCGTATAGATATAATTTAGTAATGGATTTCAAACGGATAGTAGGAAAGGATTAGTTTTTGGCGCTACTGGCACAGTTTTTTCGGATGTGAGTATCCACGACGGTGGTAGTTTCGATTAGCACTAATTTTCAGATTTACGCTGTTCCCCGCATATAGCACGGTAGGCAGAGACAAAAACAAATAATGAGGCATTACTAGGTAGGTTCTAGGTGTATGAAGTTTTGAGCGTATGGTTTCAAGATTTTTTTTAAAACACAATTCATCAAGTATTCTTAATTCTTGCCAGTCGTAGTGCACAAAGGGGCACAAAGTGTGACTGTAACACCGACTGGTTGTGGGTTCGATCCCCACTCGACGAGATGAAATATTTAACACGCAATGCCTCCAGGTTCCTCTGCCTACTCTGCTGTGTGCGGGATACAGCGTGAAGCTGATAAAAAAAAATCTTCAAGTATGTACTCTAAATAAAATATTATAAAATATATAAATTGGGAAATCGAAGTATCTTAATGGAGACTGAGTGTCTCAACACTAATTTCCCAGATTCCATAAAAATTAAAGAAAAAATATTATAAAATAAAAACGACTATAAAAATCTAGCAACAACAACTCCATACCATTTAATTCAAACACACATGTTTCACACATGTAGTATGGTATGGCCCTATAAAGACTGTATCGGAGGAAACACCAATGAAACATTTATAGATCACTCATTTATTATAGAGATAGATATTTGAGATGTAAAGATTCATCTTGGAAGTTCCGTAGAATGTGGTTGGGATGGCTTTTGTATATATATATTTTTTTGTAGCTTCATGCTGCATCTCGCGTATAGGAGTGCAGGCAGAGGGAAAGGAAAGAGGAAAGTGTTAAGACTATTCGTTCCCCACGCACCGTGCATTTTTCGAGACAGTGCGTGTTGAATGGCGGAACTGAACGTGTCTGTCTACTAGTAGTGTAAAAGTAAAAATAATTTAAATGTTTGCTCCGACTCGAACCCACAACAAATCAATAAATCGCATTTCCAGTCAGTATTCGTGTTAAATTATAGTATTATAATAAAAAAAATGCTTATTACATCCGTATCTTCTGATTTAGTCGCTCATATAACAAATATTACAACTACAAGTCGCATTTTACTCCATTATCAGATTTTTCAAAAATCCTTTCAGTCTACGAAACTTTCATAAGAAAGAACTAAGAAAGGACTTCTAAAAGTTCCTACGAAAATGAGAAAAAAAAATACTTGCCCATTTTACATTCATTTTACACCTTAAAGTCTCACGTGAGACAAAGTACTAGACTACTAATATTAACAACATAATTATATGTATATAAAATATTAGCAAACAGATACAATCTATCAACACTCAGCACCAATAATGGAACAAATATTTCACAAATTTTAAGCCAACAATACTTCCCGGTAACAACATCATGAATCACCTACATCACCTACTACGTAGCCAGTATAAAATTTATCACACACCAATATGAGCTAACAGCTTATCTCGCTTACTCAGAAACCTTTCCTGGAAGGTAGGATAGCTTTATTTATAGCTTGGGACCTAACAATTACTCATAAGCGAATTTCGTCGCTTTAAAATTGATATAAATTTTGTTTGATGTATGATTCAACGCGATGGTTTTGAGTTTGAAGCCTATTTGGGGAAGAATTTAATATTATTATGAATGTTACGTTGATATGATAAATATAGCAAGAGTATTATGATATGATAATTAGGTAGACTGACAGATGGTTGCCAGTTCACCAATCGAGTCTCGGTCTCTACGGGCGTAAGCGGTCGTCCGTCTGACTACCCCGATAGGGATACAGCGTGAAGCTATGTATGTTTGTATGTAGGTATATAACGATATATAGAAGCCGCTACTTTTTAAGAAAGTTTAATATATCTACAATATTTATGGAATAATACATTAAATTATTATATATTTTATCATTTTTATAGTATTATTCACAAAGAGAAGTCCAACGGAGAGTTGGACGATTTCGAAGAGGCACGGGTTCAAGTCCCGCTACGTTCTACACTTTTATAGATTTCTAAAAATGTTTTTAAGAATTAAGTTAAGTAGGCTATTGTTAAACACCAAAGTTATCTAAGGCCGTTGTCAGTAAACTTTTATCACTAAATTTCCATAGAACAAAACAATAGGTACTGAGTCTGTTCCCAAAGTTGGTGAAGAGAAACAATCGTAAATCGAATTTGAACTTACTGACCTTTAACACTTTTTCCTACTTAATAAATAAGATTTTATAAAGTAAAATTTTCCTTTGAATTTATATTACTTAAATATTTATGCCGTTGAGGCCGTCGTAGCTCGGTGGCACAAGGGTGTGACTTTAAACGCGACGGTTATGGGTTCGATTTCCATTCGGAAAAATGAAATGAAATATTTAATATACCATTTTCTCAATCTGGTAACAAGCCAAAGCGCGGCACTGTGTTCCGCCACTTAGCTAACAATGCCTTAGAATTCGGTGGAACTTAACACTAGGTCCCCAGTGCTATGTGCGGTATACAGCGTAAGACAAAAAAATCCGTAAGACATCGTAGCGCAGTGGGACTGACTGTAAACACGATGGTTGTGGGTTGGATCTCTACTTGGGGGAATGATTATATTTAAATATATTCATTTTATCGCTTTCGTAAGATTTTCAATTTGAGTTTCTTCAAATTTGGATGTATGTAGTGTCTTGACACCAAATTCTTTACCTATCCTGTTACATGTGGGATACAGAGAGACGCCGAGAAAAAAAATTAAATAAACCTATTCCTTTGGTCTCTGATTTTATATAGTTGTTTTTTTATCGTTCTTTTCCACTATAAATTGGAGGTGACGCAGGAAGCGCGGCGCTAACTGACAAAATTAAAACAAAAACAAAAACTGACAAAATAAAAAAAAAATGCGACTTACTAAACTATTTTTCTGGAATCGAATCTACTATCAAAAGACATTTCCCCCCTTTAAATAAACCACTGTTTCTTACAACTGATAGGCACCTTATCAAAAAAACAAACATTACTATGCCGATGACACAGATACAGCATTAGATAGCAGGGCTTATCAAAGATAGGGAGATACTCAATAGATTTATTTATAAGGGGTTTTTTGTGATGCTATAAATATGTAAATGTGAATTTCTTGCTTTACTTAATAGTAAGAACAAACGTCCTACATATATAAATGATATAGCAAGCAGCTTCACGTTTTTTCCCGCGTAGCAGGGTACGTATAGAAAACTTTAAAGAAGTGTTAATACACTTCGTTCTATACTTTATGTTCAGTTTTCGAGGCAATATGTGTTGAGTGGCACTATGTCTACAGGAGTGGAGAAATAAAATCTATTGAAATATAATTTGTTCAAAAAGAGGACCGAACCCACAACTATGAGATCACGGTCACACGCTGTCACTGCGCTGTAATGACAACGGAAAAATTTCTGTTTCAACAATTTAAACATTTATTTAATAAGAGAATTATAGTAAAATTTTTTATCTGTAGTACATATAATGGAAGTCGAGTATATTATTCAATCACACTCATAGGATTATAAATATAGTGAAAATAAAAATTATCATGTCACCAAATTCTTCCGTTTCGTTCAGTTAAATTCTTAGTTTGTGGAATATTATTCAAAGTAAAACAATACATATTTAATTTTTTTATGTCAAATAATTTACCACTGATTCACTAAAATTAATACCAAAGACAGTCAGTTGCAAGAAACTCAGCGCGACTTGTTTCATTTTAATACCATTGCAAATAAAACATATTCAAAGAAATAAACAAATAAAACAAATTAAATCCATTTATCGCCATTCAACCACACCTACGAATATATTATTATCTGTAGTTTTCTTCATTCTGACGTTCATCTTTTGGCGCGAATACGTTGACAGTGACAGTTGGTTGCCGCCTAAATTGTTTAATGAGCTCCAGAGGTCGTTCATCATGCAACAAGATAAATATTTTAAATGGATAATGGCTTCTGAGTAACGAGAATGTAATGTTAAGAATTTACACGCGAAAATGTGAATGATTGAATACCTCTCGTCGTGTGACTGAGACTAATAAGTAACGCCATGTCTTATTTATTTATATTATATTTATAAATTTATGTGTATCTACATATATCTATTTTTTTACCTTCTCACTGTATCCCGTATATACCCGGGTAGGCAGAGGAAACTTAGTGTTTAAAACACTCCTTTCCTCATGTAATGTCCAATTTTCAAACATAACGCTGTGCTTTGTCTTGTTACCAGATTGAGAGTTTGACAACAGAGGAGTCGCAAGAGTCTCTCGTTTCTTTTTTTTGGCTATTCTCCGTTATTCATCTCCGTTATTCATGCTTTCGACGTGCCCAAGCTACCTGAACACGTTTTTCTTCCGTTTAAGATCACGCAGTCGTGGAGCTGCTGTCACACTAAGACTGTTGCCATAAAAAACAGAAAACAATTACCATTTCAATTTGAACTCACACCCATCTCACCACCAACTAACTATTCAACCCAACATGTTATTTAAAACGTCCCCACCGATGAGAGCCGCATAAATAATCGTCCAAGCAAATTACCCCGAACGGGCGGGTCCAGGATTGATGGCGGGAGTGGTTGTCACTTTTGTCCTTTTAGTTTTTAAAATTAGTACCTACTATTGATGAGGCTATTTTGGAATTCAAATGAACAACATTCTGTTAATTGTTTAATTTAAGCTGAGAAAGGAGTGACGTGATGATGAGAAAAAAAAGAGATAAAGGATTAGTTTCACGCTCTATCTCGCCTATAAATGGGTAGGCAGAGCAGAGGTTAACTTAGTGTTAAGACACTCCGTTACTAACGTACCGCCCAATTTTCGTTGAGTTGTAGAAATCAACGCCGCATACATTACGACCAGACCTGGGCAAGGAAATGAAAATAATTCACTCCCCCGAGAGGAAATCGAACACAAAACCGTCGCGTTTATTGTCCCACGAGGGACACGAAGAAAATGCATAAATATAAAAATAAACGTCACTTTAAATAAATTATTAAATATGGTATTACAGCAATGTTTTTAATAATAAGAATTAACCTCGTTATTATCTGTACTTGTGCCAAACGCTTGTAATTCATCTTCATAATAATGCTCAGCTTGAAGACATTATGTATGACAAAGATTTCACAAATAGGTCTATATAAGTAAGTACTTTAAATATAAGTAGTCGCGGTGGTTATGGGTTCGATTCGCACTCGGAAGAGCAAATTGTTTCTATTTTCCCGTTAAAGCGCGGCATTGAATTCCCTCACTCAACACGTAATGTCTCGAATTAGGACTGTAAGTGAACGGAGTGTCTTGCCATTACATTTCTTGGCCAGTACGGTAAGCTCATGACTTAACGTAGGGTGGAGACCATCCTGGCATAAACAAAACACATCTATTAAAAATGCATTTAAGGAGATTATCTTAAATAGGCATATACCCTTATAATATAGCGCGGGGGGGTTGGTGGTTGAACCACCCTTAAAAAGCCACTTACATAAAGTAATACGAAATGAGCCAAGAACATATAAATCAAGCACCAAATCTTGCTTAGCTGCAGTCATTTAAGTGTAGGGCTTAACGGAAGCTAAACTTACCGTTGTTTGTGTTTTTTTAAAGTAATATATATACAAAATTGACAAATATAGCTTTTAAAATTAATCTTTTTAACAAAATGGCACATTTTGATTTTCTTATTTTTAAGCTTCACGCTGAAATCCGCTCATAGCAGAGTGAGCAGTGGGAATCTTATGTTAAGACTCCCTTTTCTCTACGCTCTACGCCTGCCCAATTTTCAAGACATAGCGTGTTAAGAGGAGAAATTCAACGCCGTGCTTTGTCATAAAATAGAAAAAAAAAAAATTAAAATAAAAACGAAATGTAAACACACAATACATGAAGACTTCTTTCTCCTTACTCTACCGAACCCACAACTATCGCGAAATGTAAGTATACCAATTGGACCACGATGGCGTCGAATAAATCAACAACCAAATCTTACTTAGCAATTATTTACGTTTAAAGTGTAAGCTTAACGGAAGCGCAACTTACCGATCGTCATAAATTGGAAGACCCCGCCTTGAGCTATGAATCAATGGCACAAAAAGCCGTGGAGATGGCCCGAGATATTGGTCATGGACTTTTTGTATTGGCAAGAAATAGGTTTCGATTTAACGGATCTGAATGTTTCATTTAATGGAATAGAATTGTTTTCAGTTAAATTGATATTGTTTTGAGTGTAATAAGTTAATCTATAATATTTACAATTTCTTTTTTATTCTTAACTTTGTCACAATCCTGAGAAACTTCATTTGAACCATTTAAAATTGTTGTATCATCATGAAACCTAGCAGTTATACGGAGCTTAGATAACAATACAACAATATGGTATCATCGATCTGGTCTGATGATGGGGTAGAACCTGAATAGTGGAACTCTTCAAAAGTTACTAGTACACATAAATTTTGCATAAATCAGGCTAGGCAGAGGGAACCTAGAATTAAAATATTTTGTTCCTTATTTTTTGTTGAATTTTCGAAACGTATGCAACATGTTGTTGTTGTTGAAATGAAAATAATAAATAATAACTCATGCGCTCAATTGCGAAACAAAAATAAGTAATTCATTCAACCGAGTGGGAATCGAACACGCAATCGACTCATTTTCTGACTGAATCTGATCTTGTACTTAAAAAAAATATTTACACATGCCTTCTCCATTATTTTTCTTGTTTCTAGAAAACGTATTATAAAGTCGGTGGGGATTTATTTAAAAGTTATTTCCATAAACGATGGAGCCGTGTCCCGTAATAACTCCGCGGGATTGTAAGACTTAGGTAAGGGCGAGGTAATAAGAATATTTACTTGTTGTATTAATGCAAACCATTTGGATGGGGTAATTTGATTTAAAGTTATATATTGCTGAAATAAAAAAAAAAGGAAATTTTGCTTGTTTTTCTTTAGCTTCACCCTTTTTCTCGGACAGCAAGATCGACAGAGGAAAACTAGTGTTGAATACTTCAGACATTTCATTCAAAAATTTTCGCGACATTGCGTGTTAAGTGCGGGAGCTCAACACCGGGCTTTGTCTTGTTAAGCAAGCAAATAAAAATAATTTATTTCCCCGAACGAGGATCGAACCAACAACCGTCGCGTTTACAGTTAGAGTATACAGACAGTATAAGTACCCTACTTAACACAAATAGCAATTAAATAAATAAAAAATAAACAAAGTTTTTTTTTATTAAAACTTTTTATTTATTTCTTTATAAATTTTATTTGTGGGAGAAAAATAAAATGTATTGACAACATATAAAAAGCCGGTAAAATGTATTGAAAAGATTGAATTCAGGCCTTTCATGTAGCTTAACTCACTTTGAATCGAAGTGCTAATTGGTCACATTAGAAAAAAACCTGTAATATATACGGTAGATAGATTTAAAAAAAATATTAAATAATAGTATATTTGATGAGTGACGCCGTCCTCGCAAAGCGACACCACAAGGGTGCGACTGTAAGCGCGGTGGTTGGAGGAATCGAACCTACGACCGTCGCATCAATATTTAATATTTTTATTCCTCGTTCTGGTAAAAAGGCAAAGCGTGGCTTTAAATTCCACCACACAACATACAATGCCTATAGAATTTGTGAATGAAAATATTTAAGACATTTCCGTACCCCACTTTGGACACGTGGGAACGAAATGTCATAACACTAGAATTCTAGGTTCCGTTCTGTCTATCCTACTATATGCGGGATACAGCGTGAAGCTAAAAAAAACTAAATGAATATAGAATACATTTTTCGATTTTTTCTGTTTTTTATCTATGTTATGTCTTAAAACTTCTATATAATAAAAGTACTGGAAATGTTCGATTCCCATCCGTCGGAATATTAGGTATACCCTACCTATATAGTAGGTAGGTAGAAAACGTATAAACGTTTTTAATGCAATATTTCATATTCCCGTTATATCCCGGAATTACTTGGGTAAGTGAAGAGACCAACTACGAGAGGGATACGTGAAACCAAAAAAAAAAACCAATCCAATAAACAAAAAACTATTTTCAAATTTCAAACCGATGCAATTGTCTATTTTAGCTTTCAATCCTTTGGCTATTACATTTAAAAAAAACATCAAACGTCAAACAAACTTTAACTAAATTTATAACTGCGACTTACTAATAGTCGTATACACTTATGGACTTAGTTAAAGTTACTGTGACATTTTTAATTGGTTCAAAGCATACTTTAAATAACTAATTATATGACAGCGTCTGACTGTTAAGGCGATGGAACTCGTGGGGGAAAAAAATATTTTCATTTTCCTACTCTACTGACAAGATTGAATGCGGCGTTGAGTTTCGCTTCTCAACCCGCGTGATGTTCGATGGTTTATAACCTATTCTTTTAAACTTACGTAAATATTGACGTGAACTCCTTCTATAACTTTACATGTAGGTAAAGTATTTCAATTTAATTACTTGAAAAAATAAAATTTATTGAAAACCACAATTACGTACGCCATTTTAAAATTAATTAAATTCAATTTCAAATTTAAAAATACTTCTAAGAGCAGTTAGCTACTTATTTTATTCTTTTAGAAATATATTAATTTACAAATCAACCATTTTTACTTAATTTTGTACCTATAGTAAAAAATAAACAACGCAGAACGCTAGCGACAATCGAGATCTACACACACGTGGTAAAGAAACTGAATTATAAATAAATTTTCAAATTGTAACACTTCCCCGCTTCCTAATCGCCGAAACGTGCTTTTCTTAACTACTATTTTAAAACTTATGGCGTTTACATACTGTGTTTAATGTCGCTGCGTTTGTTTTTAACTTAACTGGTAATTAATCTTTTTTTTTTTGGCTTTTTGGGAAACAGATGGAACCTTGTGATAAGACACACCGTTCTCCATACTATATTTGAGACATTAAGCGTTAAATGGTGAAACTCAACGCCGCACTTTATCCACCAAAGCGAGAAAATAAAAATAAGTATAACCAATTCCTGGAGTGGGGATCGTAGTCACGATTGTCGCGTTTATCATAAATATTAACTTAATCTACTGTTAAAGTCTAAGATTGATTTTTAATAGAGCTATTCAATATAAATAATTGAAGAATTGCCTTATATAAACTATAACCTTGTTATTCAGTGGAATAACTAAATATTTATTATAAATTATAATTAACAAGTAATAAAACAAAAAAATATTCAACCTGGTTCAGCATTGAGCCCACAACCTCTGTAACGCAATATATTGAACAAAAATTACTAAAATATGTTTTAAAAACTGTAATATATATTCTCATAAAAATTAAACATAATAAATATAAACCAAATATTTAAACTATCTTACAGATATACTCCATCCCATCCCTACAAAAAAAACAAAACGCAGACAAAACTTAATCATAATCTCAAATTCAAAATAAAAAAAAACAACATCAATATGACGTTGCTTTTAAAACGGGAAGTTTTTCACAAATCCCCGCCTTAGTCGGTTAGCGCCATCTGTCATCGTGTTTGACAGTTGACAGCGATTTAAAAATAGAACCATTTCAAAGGGCCCCGTTCACACTGTAGTGAAACGTCTAATTTGTTGAAATAAAAACGAGACCGTCTTGGCGCAGCGGCACAGCGTCTGACTGTAACACGACGGTTGTGTGTTCGATTCCCACTTGGAACAATACATTATTTCATTAACCCTCTTTGGATTTAAGACAAAGCGCATAAATCAATTTATATCTAATAAATTGGGGCGGTGCGTGGGGAATGAAGTATCTTAACACTACGATCCCTCTGCCCATCCTGCTATATGCAGGATACAGCGTGAAGCTAATTTAATTTAATTTGTAAACGTGGTAGGGCCATAAAATTCGAACACGTGAATAAAACTATCTGTTAACGGGCGAACCGCTTACATTTTAACGTTTAAAATAACTGAGCGATTTCTCAGACGTTTATTGCATTTTAATGGAATCTCTTCATTCCTCTAGAGATTATAATAAATAACTCAAATATTTTTGACATAAAAGTGTAGATTAACTCTATATATACCCCGTTAAAATGAATTGATAATTGCGTCTATGAACGAGTCTTTTAAGTTAAAATTTTATATAACACGGTGTTGAAATCCACCATAAAATTTCCATTATTTTAGCCAAAAATGGCTGAAATTGAAAAAAAATTCCTTTAATAGCCAAATTGCAAAATAATTATCAATCAAAGCATATTAATTCAATTTTTCAGGTGAATATGGTTTCACGCTAAATGCTAGGTTTCTGCCTACCCTGCTATCCGCGAAAAAACATAAAGCTGCTTTCTTTATAAACATGATAAACTATAACCACTAAGCACTGAGGTACAATTTAGTTAATCAAATTCTATAACGCTAGAGTAAAGTGAATATATATTCCAAACAATAAGAGGTAGGTACACCGCAATAATTCGTGTAATTACGACGAGTGCCTGCGGTTTTGTGGAATCCAGATATGGTGTAGACGTGGTAGCAATGTCCTAATACTAAATCTAGTTGAGTTTAGTATTTTTTAACGTAATTACAAAATTTCATATTAAAAGTGTAGATTAGGTAATATTTAAGGCTCAGATATATTTTCTGTCTGCTTTCCATCAAATCTCAGAATTCCATAAAATTTCAAATTTTAAATATAAGTTCGTAAACGCAGACGCAAATTATAAAATACTAGTGGCACGGGGTCACTTATTACTATTACCATATGCGTTAATTATATATAAAACAAAAAAAAATACATAAAATCTCATCTTCCTCCCATTCCTGCTTCCTGTAGGAATTTTGGCGAAATTCTATGAAAGGGCAGGACCAAAATGCCAAATTTCGGCTTTCTAAGTCCAGTATTTTTCACAGTATATTTTTTAGTTTGTCGCTCAGATAGAGATAATATAACTAGCGAGGTACATTTGTATCTATAGATTGTTAACATTTCGTAAATTGTGTTTATTTTTATTATTTAAGAAGTATGAGGGCGTGGTGTGTGTAAAGGGCACAAGGAGGACTGTTATGGGTTCGATTCCCACTTAAGGGAATAAAAAATTCAAAGTTTTCTGGTATTTTCTGGTACAAAGCGCGGCGTTAAGTCCGTTTTCAAAAATCAATCTAAAAAAAATCTGACATACTGAGCGGAATACAGCGTGGAGCTAAAAAAAGGCCGTATCTTAAAAGCTACGGACATTAATCATATCCCCAAAACTAAACGAACCTATCAGGCTCATAGAATTAAAAACAAATTATTATTCAAAACCACCCAAAATACATCTTATCTTATGAAATATAAAATAAACATTGTATTACAATCTTACTATAGTCACTCACGTATCGAGTTTCGACCCATTGCATCGTTAAAACGATTTACGAGTATGCGTAACACCCAATGTTACTTTATCTGTTATACAATCGTAAAGTATCGATTTTGATACGATTTTAGCTATTGTTTAGGCTAATCTGTACGTTGTGACCTTTAAATATGAATTGGATAATCTATTTGTTATCAAATTCAAAATAAAGCAAAATTTCCATTTGCAATAAAAGTCTTTGCGGCCGTCATGGCACAACAGCATATCAGCTGATCGTAAGCGTGACAGTTTTGGTTTCGATTCGCACTCGGGATATTGAGTTATTTTTAATTTATCATTCTGATAGGAAGACATAGCGCGGCGTTGAGTTCCGCCACTCAATTTGCATTTTTCTGAAAATTGGTGGTGAAGTGAGGACTGGAGTGTGATATAATAGCAACACACTCCAGTCACTCTAGACTTCTAGACACTCCAAACCTAATGGGGTTTCCTCTGTCCACCCTGCTATATGCAGGTCTTTAAAATGGACGCATGATGAAGAACGGAGTGAATTTTCTATAGTTAATAGCCTATCGGTATCTAGTTACACATAAAACAAATATTTAGCAGAATTCATTAAATTTTTCTGATATAAATTATTAAAGTTTAAATATTACCTTCCAATCTAATTTAATGAAATTATTATTAAATTATTATTATATTTATTTAATTCAAATCGAACCTACTATTATTTATTATATCAAAGGCACAAATAATATAATAGTAGATGTCAATCTCGATCTCGACCAAACATCGATTAACGAACAACCAATTTCCAAGCGCTGTTATAATGCCTACTTATTTTAACCGCAATACTACGAGGCGGTGATTTAAAATAACAAGTAATTGGGCTCACGATGGAGGTTTATCGTGCCGAAGTGGTCTAACTCAAATTTACAAAATTGAAAATTCGAATTTACAAATTCTTTTTTTAGGTTTACGCTGTGTACATCCATATAGCATGGTAGGTACAGGGAACCTAGTGTGAAGACACTCCGTTTCCCACTTTTCGCTCCATTATCGTGAATCTTTCGTTTCGATGCCTGTTGAATGGTTCAAATTAACGTCGTGATTTGATTATTTACCCGAGCGAGGAAAAGAATTCCCCTAGTGAGAATCGAACCCAGCATCGCCGCGTTTACTATCAAACGAGTGTGCCGTGTGCCGTGCCGCTACGCCATTGCTATTTATATTCGTTTCATAGAATTTTCATTTAACAGATCCTTAATGCAAAATAATACGAAGTCTGACTTAGGCCCCTTACCAATTGGGACTGTGGCAACGCTCGGCAACTTACATCAGCTGTTTTATTACTTTCAGTTAATGTCCACTTTTGTTCTTATACTATTATTACAATTAGCTTTATTTTGAGGGGATCGTGATTTTAATTTGTATATAATGATGTTTAATAATGCATTACTAGTTGCTCGCGTTGATTTTACGTGGGCTTGGATAGATTCTATTACCAACACATGTCCTCCGCATATAGCAGGGTCGACAGAGAGTCCTAGTACGTCCTAGTCCCTAGTGTTGAAACACTCTGTTTACGATATTTTGTTCATATCAGAGACTTGATTAATACCGCTCTTTACCTGGTAAGATACCCCAATGTTACTAGCTAGCTAAGTTTTACCCGGATGTAGCACAGTATGCAAAGTGTACCTAGTGATGAGACACTCAAATTTTCAAGGCATTACGAATTGAATTGAGACTCAACACCGCGTTTTGTCTTATTATCAGAAATGAAAATATTACTTTCCTCCATTTGGAAACGAACGCAAAACCATCGCATTTACAGTTAGACGCTGTGTCGTTGTGTCACGACGGCCTCTCATAAATACGCCGTCAAGTGGGAATCGAATCCACGAGCGTTCCTAACCCTACCGTCACTTAAAACCCAGTCTATGCTGCAACTGTGATATTAACGATGGGAAAGTGTCAATCGAGTGAATTGTACTTAATTAGAACAAATAAAAACAATTTCTAGCATTTATTTTTTTTACAGCGACCAACCATCTCGGCATTTTGATTGACCAATTTAACCAATTGTTGCTTATACTATACAACCGTTTCATAGATAATGACACGTAATATAAACGTGTCATACATTATTTTATATATAATCGTATAATCTATATAACTTTCAAATTATTATAAACTTAATCTTTAGATTTCATTATTAGAAAAACAATCTATCACGTAAAAATATTGATAGCTAAGATTGACTGGCGTATAGTCGTGCTGTGTCCACTTATAGTGCCTCTTCTACTAAGACCTTCTCATACTTTTTTTTTTTATATTAAAAATAAATACATCAACTATGTGTAGACACACATAAGCAACTAGATCCTCTCTGCTGAGAAATAACCGGCAGACATCTAAATATAAAAAAAAATACTGAACTTCACACTGTATACCGCATATAGCAGGGTGGACAATGGAGCTTAGTGTTAACACACTTCGTTTTCCACTCTCCACCTACTTCTCAAGTGACTGTGAGAGGCGAACTACCCAGTCCGCTTGACGGCCGCAAGTCCAGGTTCGAGTCCCGCATGGGAAGACTTTACCGCCGTCGGTATTCTTACAAGCAGCCACATAGTGCTTACTACTTTTCAGGGCCAGAGTACTTTCTTCCCTACCCTCTCGGTTACGCTGTAAAAGCCAGTAGGGCTAACAGCATAAACCTCAAGTTTAAAAATAAGAAGCGGAACTTAACGCAGCGCTTTGGCCCAAAACAAACACATTAGTATATATAAACAAACCAACTCACCATAAGAAGAATACACAGCCAACGTCAGCAACAGCACCACCCGTAGCGCCACACGTCCCAACATGGCGGCCAACACGTCAATTCCCATAGAGATACCCATCACAATGCTGACTACACTACGAACGCACTATCACATAATATTGGTGATATAATAAAAAAATATCTTAAAGTCCTATGCGTGTATGTTGTTGATGAAATCATTCGCGCGCGTTCAATTTTGTATCTGGAAAGATAGAAATAATATATATTAGTACAAGATTAATTGGAATTTAAGTGGGGAACGGAGTGTCTTAACACTAGGTTCCCTCTGTCTACCCTGCTGTGGGCGAGATACAGCATGAAGCCAATTTTTTAAGATTAATTCAAGCCAGTTCTGGCGCTAGTGTGAGTCTAAGCGCAGGTTTTGGGTTGAATTACCACTGGAAGTCATTAAATATTTAATATTTTAATTTTTTCGCTCTGGCATTGAGGCAAAGCGTGGTGTTGAGTTCCACCACTCAATACCTCTAGTGCAGTGTCTTAACATTGGGCTCCCGCTGTCTATCATATTACATGCGGAGTGATTATTTAATATGCTTCACCCGCTTTAAATGGAAGTAATTACAGGTGCAAATTTTCATTCATTATTAATATAACACGTATAGCCTTCCTCAATAGATTAACTATCCGGCACAAAGTATTTTTTTAATTACGAACCAGTAGTTCCTAAGATTGGCGCGTACGACCACACAAACTCTTTAACTTTATACTAATAAATAAAGATATTCAAGGATTTGTTCTTAAGGTCGCAGTATAGCAGGGTGACTGACTGACTATATTTATATAAACGCGATGGTTGTAGTATTGGGGATACTATTAAATGAATAAATAATTTTATTTCTCCGCTCTGATAAAACAAAATACAAATTGAATTTTGTCACCAAAAACGCGTAAAATCCCAAATTTGGCGTAAAACGGAGTGTCTTAACACTAAGTTCTCTCTACCTATCTTGTTATATGTGGAATAAACAGAGACAGAAGGATTCAGGAGTGATTCATAAAGCGTAATGCCATGAATCGTGTCTTACACGCGGACAAAGATACAAGCCCAACACTCCTCGAGTGCCTGTGAGGCACGAGGCTGGCCTCACTTATATTATATAAATATATGTATTAAACCACTCAGGTTAATTAGAAAAGTCAAAATTTACAAAAACCACTTTAAAAATTAACGCAGTCCATCCAAACTGAGCTGAATTTCAGTTAACTTTGTACTTCTCAAGATCATGATTAGAATATGAATCAGGTAATTATTTAAATTGGCTGAAAAATCATTACAGCGTACCAGAGTCTACCAGTTACCTAGTTTTATAACTGATCCCGTGTTTTTTGGAACCAGAGTAGGGGAGAAATATACTAAATTATTCATTTGCGATGGTTGTGGGTTCGATTGAACCCACAACTATCGTTACAATACGCGATTATAAGTAGACGGCTTTCAAGAAGCGTGGATTTCGAATCCTATATACTCAATTCTTTATAGGTTTTTTAAGTATATTTTATGTTCCTTAGTGTAAATAGAATAACCCACATACAACTCCACAATTGATCTCAAATGCCACTTAGAAAAAGTAGTCAGTTAGTTTAGTTTCGTTAAAAACAAGTAAGGCAATGAGTTTCATCACATAGTTCGCAATATTTTAGAAATTGAAGCCAACTTGACGGGATTTGAACTCGTCCTCTTCGCCATCGAAACGGCTTTCCAGAACCGTGGATTTCGAATCCTATATATTCAAGTCTTTATAGGTTTTTAAGTATATTTTATATTCCTTAGTGTTAACAACTTCTAAAAAAAATACAATTTAAAAACCTTACATGGAGAAAAACCTAAAAAGTAGGCAGAGGGAACCTGTGAACCAAGTGTTAAGACAGTCTGTTTCCACTTCCATTCCTCACTTTTCGGCGAATTTGGGAAGCTCGAGTGATAAGTGGCGGAATCCAACTCCGGGCATTGCCTCGTTACCAGAGCGAAGAAATGAAAATATGTATTAAATATTTCATTTTGTCGAGTGGAGATCAAACCCACAACCACTCGCTTTCACAGTCGCACCTCACCTAAGTCAATAAGAGCTAATTTGAACCTATTCAAACATAATTCAAAAATAACCTACAAAAAAAACAATGACTCCGCCGACAAAACCATTATTAATTAGTTAAATTGTTGACCATTCAGTTAAGTCGGTAAGATCAAGCGGTTGTATGGAATTACCTGCTATTGTCATTGCATACCTCGTTAGACAAAGAGCGGACCGGCGCGGCGTTAAATACCGCCACCCAGAACGCAATGTATCTAAAATAGGTGAAAAGTCGGGAACGCAGTGCCTTAACACTTTTATTTAGTATTTTTTTATTTACACGCTCTTATTATATCGAGCTTAACAAGCTATGTTGTTAAAAGAAATAATAAATATTTAAATTAAATCTATTAATTTTGCATACTTTTATCATCATGAAACTTAATAGTTATACGTAGCATAAGTAACACTACTATAATTTATATCATCGAGTTGGTCTGATGGGGGCCAGGACCTTGGAATAGTGGAACTCCTCGGAGGTAACGTTCGCTGTGGGTTCGATTTTCACTCTGGTGAGATTATATTTAATTAATTTTAATTACTCCGCTCAGACATTGAGTCCGCGCGAGACATTGAGTTCTACTACTCAACACACAATATTTCGAAAATTCGACAACGCGTGTGGATCGGAGCGTGTTACACCAAATTCCTTCCCCCTATCCTGCTATGCGGGAAAAAACGTGAAGCTGCATCTAAGTTGGAAAAATAAATAATAACCTAACAATTTTACCTAACATTTACTTATACAATTAACCATTTAGCCGAGTCCAAAAGTCGGCAAGATCAGACGGCGGGTATCATATTACCTGCCAGTACCACACTCACAAAGGGGCATTAACTAAACAAAATGCACTACAGGTTATTAGTACATCAAAAGACGCATTAGCGTTGAGTTTGTATTACACTGAATTATAGCGGCTCTGTGAAGCTATAAGTTGTTATTATATATATATATTGTTTTTTATCAGCTTCACACTATATCGCGCATAGGGTAGTCAGGGAAAGCCTACTGTTAAGCTACTCCGCTTCCCACTTTCCGCCGAATTCTGGAGACATTGGATGTTAAAAGGCGTAACTCGAGACCAGAGTGAAAAAAAATTAAATAATAAATATTTCATTTCTTCAAGTAGGAAACTACCACTTTTCGAGTTTACAATCATGGGCCTGTACTCCTCGTCTAGCCTCTATTTAAAAAAATACACTTTAAATAATCTGAAAATAGCTATATTTATCAGCAATATGTAATATTATAATAAATTTAACGTGTTTTAATTTATTTCAGAAACAATTGAAACTTAATTAAATACTTAAATGTTATTTCCTGTTCACTGCATCCCTTAATAAATATGTATATACTTTGAGAAAACATGCAAATAAATGCAAAAACGACGATATTATGTAAATATTGAACGACAGTAAACCGCTATAAATAAATACTATAAAAATAAAATAAAATAATTTAAAGCAACGTAGCTGTGAAACTTCAAAGTAATCAACCGACAATTGTTTTTGTGTCTGAATAAAAACAATATATTTCAAAATTAATATCTCTACTTAAGCAAAAATCAAAATTTTGTCCTCGCCATCAACAAAACAGCCCTTATTTTTATTTAAACATATCCTTCTATAGCGCTATAGTTTAAACTTCGGTGGTGAATGCACCAAAAACAAAGGATACGTTATGATATCAAATTACTTTCAACAAAGGTAGTCCAGGGGCTTGTGAGACGTCTTCAGCCTGACATGAATGAACTTTTGTATGGACAAGTGCAGAATTGTATGGGGAAAATATTCTCTATTATGGTTTTGTAATGGTGGGTAAAGAAAGGTTTTGTATTTATAAAGTTTAATATTGAATTACAGTTTTGTTGTTATTTGCGGAAATACGTGTTTTGCTAGCTTTCTTTATGTGATGCAAGTTTGACTACCTCATAGGACAAATATAAATCGTGTTTTAGGGTTCCGTACCTAAAAAGGTAAAAACGGTACCATTATTATAGGGCTTACCTTAATTTGTAGTACGTCTGTCAAAATCATTTATCGAGATAATTTAGATGGTGTAGAGTTATCAAAATGTAATTAATAGCAAATATTCACGTGTAAGGGTCCTTCAAGCACAGGAAAAAATCTAACTTCTTAGTCAACGCCATCAAAAGATACGGACATTTACGCATCGATTTTGCTGAATTTTGTATGGAATACGCCGCGTAATCATACCTATATGGTACTTCCCGTGAACCTACAGTTATAAAATTTGGCATAGAATGAAAATGTAAACTACAATCAAAGGAAAAAATGAGTGAATTTGTCGAAATGTGAGAATTTATAGATATTTTGTAGACAAAAATAATTACAAACTTATATTATACATTTCATACAAAATGAGCGCATATGTCCTCTTACTTAAGTTTGTCTTTTATTTTAAGTTGTACCTAACATACATTACAAAATGAAAATTATAAAAAAATTGGTGCGAAACCCTCAGTGGGCGAGTCCGATTTTTTACAATTTATCTGCATTCAATGAAAAAAAACCACTACCTATAAAATAACAAAAATACTTAAAAAAACATTCTTTATTTTCCACTCGAATTAAGACAAATCTTGTGCTGGCAGTTCTTAGTTTTAAAAGATCAAGGTGGTAACATGTGAGATTACAACTTTATTATAATAATTTTGCAACAGATTAGATTTAAGTCTGACTGTAATCTCGACGGTTGTTGATTACTTCAACTCGGTGGAATGAATTATTTTCTTTTTTTCGTTTTCATATATGGAAAGAGCACGGCGTTAAGTTCCGTCTCTCAACATATATCTAGAAAATGGGGAACGGGGAAATTTGCAAGAAGTTAACAAAGAAGAATCAAGAAATAGATATGTCAATATATGTGGCTTAATAGAAGCAAAAAGCTCACTGTAAACCACCTTTACTTCACCACTTGGCCCAAAAAAAATCAAGACACTCAAACTAAAAAGTTGAATTATTATTTCATAATAATAATAGGTTAAATACTAAAATACTTGTTTCAATTTCAAGTAAAAGCTTTCTTTTGTTATGTCTACTGGGACTCGCCCAGGGCGTAACGTAGGCAGCCTAACGTCTCTCTTAATAGATTTTTTTCTAGAAAAAAATACAAAAAATATAAAAATCTTGGTAAAAATGTCTTTATTTCTCTTTTGGATGTTGTGAATCCATTTCGTCTTCAAAAAATAACAGGCAATTATAATTTTTGAACTTTTATTCTCTGTCGAGTGTGTATTTAAGGTAACATTATACATTTATTTTACGTATGTGTATTTCTTTGAAAGATAAAATAATTCGTGGCGTTTGCTTTTGTTATCTTTGGGTCGTAGCGACACAGAACCTTAAGTCTAATTTGCATATCAGTAGGGATGTAGCGGATTCAGATTCATCAAGGGAAGCATGTCAATACAAGATAACACAAATATCCCCAACCATAAAGGTTAGGAAAAAACAGGACGAATTCATTGTGCTCTTATATATGGAATGTTTTTTTTATAAAAAGAATCTAAGTGTCCAAAAATTCATTTATTTACACCGTTTAAATTTACCTCAAATGTCACTCGAACTTACGAACAACTCTACAACTATGTAGTTTAAAACATTTGATATCATTATATTTATTACAAGCAGTACATAGTTTCAAACTAAATTACAAGGTATATCTGTAACAAGACTCAGTCTGGGACATACCTTCAGGCTACTCCGCGACATGTTATTACTTCTAAGTCTATACTGCTAGTACACAAAGGTAATTAGAACTAAAAAAAATATATTTTATATATAAATAAATAAAAATGAGGCCAGTCGTGGCGCAGGGGCACAAGTGTGTAGACTGTAAACGCAACTGGTTGTAGGTGCGGTCCCCACTCGAGGAAATGAAATATTTATTTAAATTTATATTTTCATTTCTTCGCTCTGGTGTCGAGTCAAAGCGCGGCGTTGAACTTCACCAACGTAACGTAAACAAGTAATATCTCCAGAATTCAGCGGAAAATGACCAACGGAAAAACTTAACACTAGTTTTTTTTACCAACACTGATGTGTGCGGGATACAGCGTGAAGTTGATTTTAAATAAATAAAGTAAAAAATAAATCGTATTATGTAAATGTAAACCTTATTGTTCCACATTCCACATGCAATGTGAATCCATAGAGTGCTTAGAAACATCTTCTCTAGTTGGTATGGCCACTTAGTTTTTATTTTTTTTTAGTTTCACGCTGTACGCCGCTATTAGTATATTAAGTTAAGACACTCTGTTCTTTACTTTCCGCTAAATTTTCTACTACTAAACTATTACCTAACGTAATTATTACTACCTTCATATAATAAAATATTTTACTAATATTCCTTCAGCGCACAGTAATTTGCTTCAAAAGGTTTTTCACAATCCCACAAACTTTGTCACAATCCCCCGATTAGAAGTCGAACCCGTTAGCACTCAAATCCAATTATTATAAATCTTATTTAATTAAAACTACAAACATATAATAAAATATAAAATATTATATTAATAATATTCTATCAGCATATACTACTTCGCTTCAAAAGCTCCACACCAGCTTTGTCTTAAAGTTGGAACTTTCTTGACAGCTTTCATATCGCGAGACAAAAGTTCAGCGTGCGGCGTCAGTGACCCGACGCCCGACTGTACGGGTTAATCTTACTTTTAGTGAGCAATTAATTATAATGTCATTATTAAATAACTATGTCTTTTTTTAGCTTCACGCTGTAACACGCACACAGAAGGGTACCCATTAACTCTTCCGTATCGCACTTTCCGCTGAATTCTTGAGAAAACTCATGTGGAGAGACGTAACTCAACGCCGCGTTTTGCCTCGTTACCAGATCGAGGAACTAAAAATATTTCAATTCTTCGAGTGGGAATCGGGCCCACAACCGCCTCGCCGATTTTAGGATTTTCTTTTTTTTGAATTTCTTACTCACAAATGTTTAGCAAGATTAACTGCAGGGCGAGTTGTCGACCGTACTGATCATAAAATTAACATAATTGAAATACACACTAATTTCTCAATAACTATCGTTTTAACTCGATGCATATATTTGCATCGAAATATTAAGTATATAATAAATAGACAACTAATTTGATTTTTAAAAATATTATAGTAATGACAACATAAATATATTTTAACAAGCGTATAATAATTTCGACGAAGCTGGACGAGAACGTATGGCTCAACGGTCAGAACGCTTGGACGGACTTTTAAGAGATGCTGGCTCAAATTTTATAACTTCTAAAAATATATATCTCTATCCTAAGTGTATAATAATACTCAAAAACGAAAAAAAAATAGTAATAGTTTCAAAATCCTTCAACTTAACTTTAGTAGATCCCTACAAAATTAACAAAGACAACTCTATAGGTAAAGCCCAACCAAACCCATTAACGCGATGTACGATCGTTTCATAGTAACAACGTCATTTGTCGTTGCGCACCCATCAAAGGGTAGACTGAAACAAAGTAGCTTAGCTTAACGTGCCGACGTACATAGTAAATAATACTTGGTTGTGAATTCTACGAAATGCACTAAATATGAGTACAGTAACTGCAGTCGACGCCGCGACGCGAACGGTTGGGAGTTCTTGAGAATTTTACATTTTTAATGTGTTTTATTTTTATGGACACCGTCGTGGTGTGGATGGGAAGTGTCTGGGTGAATAATGATAGTTGTGCGTTTAAATTTCTCAATCTGGACCGTACGCATGAAATAAATGAATAACAGAATAATCATATAAAGGGGTTCGAAGCTAAAATCATAATACCGTTTTTGGTAGTTTTTTTTAATTAATAATTTTGGTAACAGAAGCAGAGAGAGACCTCGGTTGACCTTCGAAAACACAGTAACAAATACTGGAGGAAGGTCACGTAAAAAGTAAGAGGACCCCCCGGAGGGCATGTATGAAAAGTTTGATGATAGTGGACAAGGCGAAAGAGGTATGTAGAGACCATAGCGTTTGGCGTTCCATTCTCTCTGACTACCCCGCTAGGGGTAAAGCGTATAAGAAAATTTCATATCAAAATAATTATTTAAAAAGGGATTTATAATTACTTTTTGTAATATATTATTTCTTACGCACATAACACTTTCATCTGTGCAGTGAAATGCATGTGCATGATAAAAAGTAAAGACTGTAGTGACGCGTCACTAATATCTCTATACCAACCGGCAAAAGGAAACAACGGACACACGAACGAACAAGGAGCTCACTAACCAATTCACTAGTTTAAAAAAGCCACATGGCCCCAACGGAAGTAATTTGAAAGCTCATAATCACAGCAAATCCATACACCTTGATCATATTCCGAGAATATATCGTAAATCTCAATCTATTAACACAGTGAGACTTCAAAGTCGTCGAAATAAACTTTGGTTTCTGGTTAAATAGTAAAACTAATTCAATTAGGTACTAAGAGTATGACCGTTGCACAAGCCGTGCGTGCGGTTGCGCGTGCGCATGTGAGATATTTTAGTGATAAAAGAAGTAATAATGGGTTATTAGTAGCTTAAGGCCAGTCGTGCCACAGGGGCACAAGGGTGTGACTGTAAACGCGACAGGTTGTGGGTTTGATTCCTACTCGAGGAAATGATGTATTTAATCATTTTATTTCCTTGCGTTGGTAACGGAGCAAAGCGCGGCGTTAAATTCTGCCGTTTAACATTCACTGTCACCAGAAATCGGCGGTGGGGTAACGGAAATCTGTGTGTGACACTAAGTTCCCACTGCCTACTCTACTACGTGCTAGATACATGGTTCTGCGTGGTTCTAAAACAATAATAACAGGTTAGAATATTATCATAGATAAAGTTTAATTAATCAGAATATCATTTACTGTGCACTGTGGAGTCATATTTGAAAATCTAATTAACATAGAAAGGTCAGCATTGTCAGTGCTACGGAAAGCTACTAACGACTTAGAATGCAGTTCAAGAGTTGCTCTTTGAAAACATAATTTTAAAATAATGTACCTACTTACTTATAAGTTCAAACAATTATAACAGCAATCATCATATATTAAAATTCTTAATAAAAATATATCAGATACCGTTCAATCCAGAAAATTAGGTTGTTCAATTATCTAATTATTCTATAGGTTATTTATACGTTATTTAGTAAGTAACAAATATTTTTTATTGAAAATCGAACCAATAACTACCGAGTAGTAGTAAAATTCAGCACCTTCTTAACCAATGAACTATCAATAAAATAAATAGATATCGATTATTCCATTGTTAAAAAGAGCATCCCCTATTACTTATCGATGTCACTAAATTGGACGGTATACGGGATAAAATTTATAGTTTATAAATTCATTACGCTTCATGACGTGTATTAGAACACAATAGTTTGACAGTGACAGATGGTTTCTAGAAGTATCTTTTGATTCAATCGTAAACAAAAAAAAATAACTTTTATATTAATTTTTATATTGGTTGCGCAATAATCTTATATTTCGAAACGTCGAAACGATGTTTTAATTGGAAAAAGTTGGAATATTATTTACTTTTTTCCGTCTATATAAAAGAAAATAATACACTAAAACAATTGTGATGAATTGGACAAAAACTCTAGGACTCTTTTCCTATTTAGAAAGTCAAATGTAGCATTTAAGTAGGTTAGGCAAACCGCGGCGTTGAATTTCGCAGCATTTCCTCAGCAGGCAATGCCTCCAGAAATCAGTGGTAGGAAACGCAAAGGAACTTCCGTCCGGGAACGGAGTGTCTTAACACTAGGTTCCCCGCTAAAGATAGGTTAGGGAGAATAGTGGAACACTGAGAATTAACTTATCGAAATTCCTAAGAAAAGTTGGAAAAGAGGGGATTTTCCATTTTTACTAGTTACAATCCACGCAAAAAGTTAAGGGCGACGACAAGGGAATATAAACAGCGAAATACCTATGTACAAAGTACAAAATGAACTTAGGTACTCCTAGCACCAAATCATTATAATAGCAACCCAGTTGAAAAAAAATAATCTAATAATATTATAAATGTGAAATATTCTAAGTTTGGAGGTTTGATCCACTTCCACAAGAAACTATAGAACACATTTAGATTAAATTTTTCAGCAATATAGCTTATACATTGGACTACCATATATCCAACCATTTATATAAAGATTTTCTATAATTTAGCTATCATGTAAACAATAAGTTCAAACGTGTAAAGCCGCGGTTGGGTAGCTAGCTATTTTTTTATAAGAAACACAAATAACTCTTATCGACCGCATGTTGTCTCACGACTGTATCCATGGCACAATCCTAACGGGGGTTATAAAAAAATGCAAATCTCCACGTTTACCCAAAACCGTCGGTCGACCTCGTGACCTTATTTTTATAGGCTTACAAATAAATTTTAGTGAGGGGGATTTCTTTTTATCGATATCGATGCAATATTATTATAATTATTTATTTTAAAGAAATTAACTTTTATATTCTTACAATGCAGTTGTTGTGTAGTAACTATATAGGTATGTATTTGTGATACACGATATTTATAAGTTCAAATCTTTTATCACATTGGTTGCAAGTACGCTAATTCGTGTTCTCTTTTATTTTACAATTCTTTTAATGATAATTGTTGCAGTATGATGTAATAAAGACGAATATTATTTTGGCAATATTGACAGAACTACGTTTGAGGGTGCGATTCCCACTTGTGAAAATGAATTATTCTTTCATTATTTTCATTCCTTACTCCGGTAATAAAAAAACCGCGACGTTGAGTTCCGCCACGTAGCACGTAATGTCTCGGAAATAAGGCGAAAAATGCGGAATAGAGTGCATGAAACTAAAAAAAGAAAATAAATTAGGGTAATACAAAACTTTAATCGGTGGTGAGACGGTAGGGGAGTAACACAAAGGTTTTGACATAAAAGTGGATGGAGGAGATTCAGTCGGGGAATGTTTTTTACTTAATAAGTGCGAAAAGATAAAATTTAAGTAAAAGCTTAATAAGTGAGAAATGAATGTGTGAATATTATGTTTCATTTACAAATTAATATACTAATACTCGATTATAAATGACAGTTAAAAATAATAAGAAAACATATACGTAGTTAAACCTTCCTGGAGCCTAAAATCTAATTCTAATATCTAAAAAACATATATTACAACGAAATCTTCAACAGTTATTATACATATGAAACTTTCTAGCAACTTAAGTAGCACCTACTTTAGTTTCTGGATAACACAAGTACTACTTTTTTTCAGCTTTACAGATTAGCAGATATTTCCAAATTAAACAGGCAAAACCTAGGGTTAAGACACTCCGCTGTAAAGTTTCCGTTTCCCGAATTTGGCATATTGCGTAGTGGTTATGGTATTCAACAACTTGTCTTGTCTGATTAAAATGGGGACATGAAAATAAGTGAGTGAGAATCAAACCCACGACTATTATGGCGTTTATAGCCAGTCTCGGTCTTTATGCGTCACAATGGGGCAACACAAATTACAAAAACACAACATTTTAGCGTAAAAAAAAATGTTAAAAAATCTTTTATTCTACTGTAAAAAATGGAAACGGCTGCGTTATTATTATTTAACCTTCTAATTTGCATCGAACACGGCGTAGAAATCGAGCCATTTTTCTTTTTTCCTTAAAAAGATTACTTCCTTTTCAATTTATTTTTAATAGAGAGGATACGACATGTTTAGAATATCATATGCTCCGCTTATACACGAGTGGCTGTTGTGGCACAGTGGGTCACCATTAGGGAAATTTACTATCATTTCCACATTCTAGCAGACACAACCCGGTGTTGAGTTACGAATTTTAACAACAAATTTAGGATGTACCAACAAAAACGTTAATTTAATAAGCAGAAGGTGGAATGGTGGAATGTAACTCATACATAAATATAATAAAAAAAAATATACTTTCTTTTTAACTTTTTGTGGTGTTTCGGACGGATCCTAGTGGTGAGTCACTCCAATCACCGTTCCGGTCCCAACACCATATGAGATCGAACCCACAACCGTCGCGTTTACACCACGACGCGACAACATCATTTATTACATAAATTAAACAAATCATTCTCTTAGACACACTTAAATCACATAACAAATCCGAGCGTTGACCGCTAAAATAATTCATAGTGTAACACCATAATCATGTAGCGGCTATTAAACAGCAATTTAACTTATCTAATGTATAGATTAAATTTATATTAATACGATAAAGCGTTATTAGTTGTAGATACGACTGAATATTAATCATGCGAAATGTAAATTATATTGTATGTTAATATAATCGACAGTGTCTAAACAAGGGTGGGTTATGTGTTTAATACATGTTTTAATACTTGACGTTCATGGCGTTAAGTTACGCCGTTTAGGATACCGTGTCTTGAATTTGGGTGTAAAGCGGAGAACAGAGTGTCTTAACGCTAGGTCTCCGGACTGATTGCCGTTTATAGTTATTATATTATGCTTCCAATCTTAACTTATAAACTAGTACAAATCACTAACCCAACTCACAATTACTGACCAGTATTTAAAAAAAAATAAAAAAACAAAACAAACCGAAGCACAGCACTATCCATTCACCTGGATAATTTGAAGAGTCCTCTAGAACTCTTAGCATCGCCTCATTCAACTATCACATTCTTTTTGCCGTTTAGTTCCCTTGCCAGTCGTATCGTGTTGCATTAACGTAGTCTTTAGTCGAGGCACTTGAGAAAAATCTTTTGAAATACTTGATGCTGCACCGATCCTTTTAATTATACGGAAGGATTAAATACAAATTAGATAAAAACAAGTCACACCACCAATTCCAATCTAAAGTCTCCTACACTCACTTCAAAATGAACATCACTATCACTAATCATTACTGAAAAAAAGAACAAAAACAAAACAACCAAAGCACATCACTATCCATTCACCTGGATAATTTGAAGTGTCCTCAAGAACTTTTAGCACCGCCTCATTCAAATATCACATTCTTTTTGTCGTTTAGTTCTCTTGGCAGGCGTATCGTGTAACATTATCGCATACACTGTACTCTGTAGTCGAGGCACTTGAGAAAAATCTTTGCAGTACTGGATGCTGTATCCTTTTGAGACGCGCAACAAGTTTTTAAAAAAGACCTGTCAAGCGCGAGTCGGTCTCGCCTACCGAGGGTTCTGTACTAATTATGTATCTTAATTTTATTGCTAATTGCATTGGCTGAGAATGCTAATTATTTTCTGTTTCCCAAATGACAGTAGATGGATATTACACATTAATCATCTTCAGCTTCACGCGATTTTGTGATATGTGATTTTACCAGGCAGACGGACACCAAAATGACCCTGAGATACGGAACCATAAAAACGGCTTTTGAGCTATTACACCCTCGTAGTGTCTTGGACTTTTTTACGTGAATATGTACTTTAAGTTTACGCTTTGAGCTCTAGACAAATACATACCAGCTTTGTAACGGCGTTTCGTTGCTAAACGGATACGTTGGAACGGAAGTGCGGATATTTTCTTTCATTATAGTTATAGTGTAAGAGGTTTTGTGAATCACATTTTCTTTGTTGTTCTGAGAGGCTTTTCATAATTTTCATTGTTTTTATTTTCACATATTTACCTACTACTAGTCAGAATTCAGTTCTTTTTTCACTATTGGTAGAGTAGTCGTAGATTTAATATTCTTAGGGGTGTTCATTTAAAGTATAGATACATTTGAATACTTTTCATTAAAGATTAAATAAGCGTAAGAATCAGAATGCAGTGTTTTCGAATGTAAGTAAATATAAGTGCTAGCGATAAATATAATACGAAAGATCTGTCGTACCACAATACACAAAACAAAAACTTTTTAGCCGTAATAGCGTAGCGGCACAACGCGTAACTTCAATCGGGACGGTTGCGGATTTGATTACCACTTCGGAAAATTATCATCGCTTTGGTATTCACACAAAAATACGTAGCGCTTTGAAAATTAGGCGGAAAGTGGGTAACGGAGTGTCTTGGCATTAAGTAGGCTCTATCTACCTTGATATTAGCGAAATACAGAGTGATACCAAAACAATCGATAATCTACATATGTTATCAGTAAATTCCATCAACAATGCACTCAGCCGTTAGCCGCAACAAAATAGATAAACTATGCGAAAATCTCAAACACAATCTCATGCTAAACTTGAGACGGGCACAATACAAAGAATCCAAATGGAATCTGGACGTACAGCGAGCGCTCTTTGGTCTAGAAAAATATCCCCACGCTAGGACATGCTGAGATTTAAAATATTCCTAGTGGAACCTTAGAAATTTGCGTTCAAAATATTTGACTTTCCAGTTATTATAATTTTTGATATAGAAAGACCTTAGGATTTATATATTGAGAAATATTTACTTGAGGGTCATACATTCAAATGTGATAGAAACACAAACATGATATATTAAAAAAAATAGGTTTCTATCATCAATACAATGCAAACGAATTAGCGGTTAAAATATCTAAATTCTAAACTGTTCTAATAATATATTTGCAATCTAAGATTGAATAATCCCGCTCCATTTTTTTCATAATTTTTAGCTTTGTCATATTGTGAAAAACAGAATTACAGGATAGAGTGATTTGTCATTAGGCTTTCTGAAAGATAACAGTTTTTACTATAACAACAGATAAGAGTTCTGCTTATTTCGCAAATGACTGTTCTTGCAAATTCTCGTGTATCAGGTATATTCAGAAACATTTTTTTTTAAATAATGTTTATCTTAAATCCACTTGTACATAAAGAAAATAAAAAAAATCTATAGACGTTTGCTAAATGTCTGTAATTGTTTTCTACAAATAACGACAAGGTTATCGTGACGCGTCTGGCTATAAGTGTGACGGCTGTGGATTCGATTCCCATTCAGGAGTATGAGTTATTTTAATTTCCTCGCTTTGTTAACAAGACAACGCGCGGCGTTAAATTACTTAGTCTCGAAAATCAGGCGGAAAGTAGGCAACGAAGTGTCTTAATAATAGATTCCCTCAGCCTACCCTACTATAAGGGGGGGTAGAGCGTGAAACTTAAAAAAACGTCTTATGTATATATTAACCTTTACAAAAAACCGGTTCAAAACGGTATTTAAACTAGTACACTTTCATTGTAAATGTGAATCATATCTTTGGGTTAACTTGAATTTTCTCGGTACGTGACATTTAGATGGCTATCGGTTATTTCATTTCAAACTGGATTATATCAAAAGCTTTCCAAACTTGACCTTTTCAAAAGGTACTAATTATAACGGTTTTTTTTTATTTAAAAAACATTTTTTTTTATAATTGTAATGAAATTGAGCTTTCACTGAATGCGATAATTAGTAAGTGCAGGTTCATAAAATATTTTAGTTAACCTACATAGTAATAATGTACGTCGTGGTATCGTTCCAAAGGCATAACACAGTGCTGGAACACGCCACAAAACTAGTATTGTAATTGACATTAAATAAACTAAAAGAAAAAAAAATAGCTCCCTGTTCCGCAAAACGTGAAAAAAAAATTATAAGTTCATCTTTCAACTTTAAAGTCAAAAACTTGTTATTAGCCACTTCTATAGTTGAAAAGTTGTTGAAAACCTACAAAAATTTCAACTTTCAAGGATCCAGCTTGAAGGAAACATGGCGACGGTTCTAGACTCTTGATATAGGTCATAACACCATTTAACCTATTCTAATAAGCTTATCTGGATGCAACTTTTATTATTCCTCTTAAGATAAGCACAGAATCTGAGTTCACAGCGTTTATTGTTCGAGTCATATCGAGAATCGTAAAATTGTATTAAGTCGATAAAAAGATCGTAATATGCTACCGTATGCCCGTAAGTGCAGTGATTTGGTACAGTGAGCTGCGAAATTTGAGTGTAATAGATATTAAATTTATGACTTAAAATATAGGTTAGTTTACATATTATTATATATTAAAATGTACACTGCAGCAGTGACAGTCATATAGACTGTAAACACGAAGATGATGATGATGGTCTTGGGACAATGATTATACTGAAATTATATATTTTCATTCTTCTGGTGGACATCGTGACGTGGCGTTGAGTTCTGCCTCTCAATAATACAAAATGTCTCGAAACCAGTCGGGCGTAAAGCAGAAAACGGAGTGTCTTAAATAGGTTCTCTCTACAAATTGACTATAAAGCAATACTGTCAGTTTGTCGTCATTTTGTTTTAATTTAAACCAACTCTCAGTACCTATTGAACAAAATCCAACTGACCAACTATCATATATTATTATTTATATTTCTACATAAAAATAATAATATTTTTACTTATATAAATTCATTTAAATATGAAACTCACTGTACACAAGTCATGTGTAAACTTTTCCAATTTAACCAGTCCGCTCAGTGATAGAAGTGCTGAAAATTTTTCAGTTATTGTTGACCTAGTTACGAAATTTATAAAATTATAGTTATTTTTCAAAAAACTTTTATCATCTTCAATCGTTTTCGTGTTCGTATAAAGTTTAATGCTTTATAGAGATGAAACAGAACAAAAATAATTAATGGATTTTTTTAGCTTCACCACAATATCTATGGAATTAGGGAAGTCAACCCTGCGATATGTCTGGAACTTAGTGTTAAGACATTCCAGTCCAAATGAGACATTGCATGTTAAGTTGTAATAATTCTACCAATTATGAAACTTGGTAGCTAATATGTACGTAGGTTATGTAACAATATGATATCACCGACGTGACGATGGACCTGATGATGGAGCCAGGACCTGAATAGTAAACTCTTCAGAAATAACTAGTAATCAACAGGAGTTTACGCTCATATAATTTTTAGCTCCGAGGACTTGTAGCACTTGGTGTAGAAAAGCATCCTCTTTATCTATTACGAGTATGTGAATTATAAAGTTTTGGATTCATATTAGGCTTATTATAAGAATATATTACAAACATTTCTAACAAGAAAACTTATAACAACCGTATACTTAAGTTTAAGGTACCGTACGGTACGTATATCGTATTTTTAGTGAATATAGTCAACTTAAGTAGCTAAAGCACATACAGATTCAAATCCGTATACGATCAGATCTAAGTTTTTTTTGTTCATGTGACAACCTGAGAAAACCTAGTTCAGACACTTTAACTTTTTATTTGACTGTGTGAAGCAAAGAAGGGTATTGTGTTTATCAGTCTATGTATCGTCGTGTCATCGTATAGACAAAATGGTATTTTTTTAGCAAATTTGATGGTTTTTACGTCAATCGATTTGCACTAACCTTGCGACAGATCGTCAATCTGTGGTGAAGAAAAATACAACAGTTTGAAGAAAAATAATGTAATATTTTTAAGACGACGCTTCAAAAAAAAAATTTTTTTCTTTATATCAATATGTTACATACACTGCTTAATAACACAAAACTTTACTAAAACAAATTAAAGAATATGTAAATGCCTACAAAATCAGCTACACCTAACCAATATAAATAACAAAAAAAAAAGAGAAATTAGCCACTAAAATGATAAACAACCAAATCACCTTATACTTACGTATACACTACAATCGTTTGAACGTAATAAACTGTAGAAGCGTATGCGTGTCGCTAACGGCTTATAAAATGTTTATAGGTTATATTCTTTCTTTACTGCACGATTTATGTACTGTCCCCATAGTTATTTGCTATAACGCAACCTATTTTTGGCAATTTTATGGTGACAAGATGGTTTTATCTATATACTAGCCTTTTACCTGCGGCTTCTACCGCGTGATTTTTTTAAGCTTCATACTCTATACCGCATATAGGAGAGTAGTATTTACTACTTAAGACATTTGTTTTTTCCACTTCCACCGAATTATGACCAACCCCGCTAAAAGGTAAGCTAAAAAACTTATGAACAGTGCCTCTTTCATAATATTCAATTTAAAGGAAATTATCGACGCAAAGCGCAAAAAGAGAGAAAAATCCTTATGCACTGCTCTTGTAAAAAGAGAAAATAATGATAGCTAACTCAATCGTAATGTGATTAATAAAAAAATTATAACTATCTAAAAATATAACGAAAAATAATATCATTTTAGTTTATTGCTATAACGCAACCTATTTTCGGCAATTTTATGGTGACAAGATGGTTTTATCTATATACTTTTACCTGCGGCTTCTACCGTGTGATCGTACGAAAATAATTAATATTGTTTTTTTAAGCTTCATACTGTATACCGCATATAGCTGAGTAGTATTTACTACTTAAGACATTTGTCATTTCCACTTCCACCAAATTATGACCAACCCCGCTAAAAGCTAAGCTAAAAAAGTTATGAACAGTGCCTCTTGCATAATATTCAATTTAAAGGAAATTAGTGACGCAAAGCGCAAAAAGAGAGAAAAATCCTTATGCACTGCTCTTGTAAAAAAAGAGAAAATAATGATAGCCGACTCAATCGTATTGTGTTAATAAAAAAATTATAACTATCTGAAAATATAACGAAAAATAATATCATTTTAGTTTATTGCTATAACGTGACCTATTTTTGGGGATTTTATGGTGACAAGATGGCGTTTCATAGATATGTATGTTATATGAAATTGTTATAGAAAGTTTGTATTGATAAAAGTGTCAAATAAGTATATTATATAAATCTTTTTCATTTTCACGCTGTATCCTGCTCATAGCATTGTGAACAGAGGGGTACCCTCTGTTCACCCTGCTGTCCCAGTACCCAGATATCCAGTGTTAAGACACTCCGTTTCCGAGACAGCTTGTTAAGTGGCGAAACTCAACGCCACGGTAATAAAAATATGAAAATATATAACTAATTCTCGCGAGTGGAAATCGAATCCACCACAGTCGTGTTTACAGTCACAAGCTGTGCGACATACATAAAACACATATGTATATGCAGAAACATAATTCACCTTACATTATTAATTAAAACATAATCTTAGCGAAGGCAAAGTAAATGATAAAAGCTTTGTAATGGGCGCAGCTCGCTGTACCCGCCGCCGCCGGCGCGGCTACAAAGGTACTGTTGACATTTGGACTTGGTGTTTACTCTAAAGCAGAGGAAACTGCGATTTAAACGAAATTAATGTGGTAGTCGGTTTGATTACTAACGGAGAGATAGTCATTTATAAATTTAGG